>CAOJBK010636166.1:0-12125 GCA_948294925.1 Codiaeum variegatum | reverse complement strand
TTTTTCAGGTATTGCAGTTTACAAACTACATTTGCCTAGACTTTCAAGCTAAAGAACCATCAGAACATGTAAATTTTTCACAACAGTGCTTTCTTTGATTTTTAAGCTTTATTTAGGTCATTTGATGGTATGCCAATTAGGTAATGGACATGGGATGTGTAACCTTATTGCCACGTAAATTTGGAAAAATTTTTCCCACTCATTATGTCATACATTGTCTTAGCAATTCATGTAAGTGGCTATAAATAATACAAAAAAAATAATAAAATCAAGGATTCTTTTAAATACTACATAAAATTGACTATTGATTTGAATTAATGATTAAGTGGAAAACAAACAATAGAAATAGAAAGTGTAGATAGATTTTGTGTATGGGCATGAGTAGTTCATCCTAAGATGGCGAGTCTTTGAATTTAATTAGACCTTTTCAAAAAAAGAAAAAAAGGTTATTCTTTCAAGAGGATGGAACTTTTATCATTAAAATGGTCAATTATGTGCTAATTGAGCACTTTTAATAAAACTTGTGTATCTTAACTGGGTTAAATTTGATTTATAAGCTTTAATTTTGAGGGAACTTTTGTAAACAAAAAGAAGGACAAGCGAACATGATAACTTTATCTTTGTTAATAAACCATCGGTTGTTTTAATATTATTTTAAATTTATTTCTTCATCATCATTTTTTCTTTCCCAGGTTTGGAAATATTTAATGGATTTGGAAAAGGCTTTCAGTTCCAATTTAGCTACCATAGATCGAGATTTTTATGGGTTTTAACTCAATATGGTACATTTATCTAAAGTTTCTCTATATTCATGTCTTAGATATCAAGCCTAAATTTTCTTCTCTTAATTATGTGGTTCTCTAAAATTTAACAAACTTTTAACTCAAGTTGATATGTGCCTTTCCATATAAGATGCAAACAATAAGAAAATAATTCAAAAAATTATCAATTAGTAGAATTTCTTTTGATTCGAAAATAGAAGGAAAATTATTAAACTAAATTGGCAATCATTGCCTTAATTTTGATGGAGTCTCAGGATTTAATTTACAACTCAAGATAACAACTTAAAATCATTTAGAAATAGAGACCAACTTTATGCCTGTGAGGCTTCTCTGAAGTCTATAGACAAGAGTAAAAGCTTGCTTAGTGCGATATTCAAATGTCAATGGGTTAATAGATCACCTAATCTTTTATTCTTCTTACGATATGATCATCTTTCCTTAACCTATTGTCTTTAGTTTCATAATAATTAAAGAACTATTTTTTGATGAAGGTATATAATTAAAGAACTATTTTATGAAAAGGTATCTTACTATTTACTTATATCGAGTAGAAATATTTTAATTATTTTCTTTCTTATAAGCTTTGGAAAGTCATTTTTTTTATCTATATGTTTTTAAGATTTTGGACTTGGATCTTATAATTGGATTTTTTTTTAAGTGTCAATGCTATTCTTTTTAGGATATTATTGTGTCTAATTACTTTTTTTCCTTTTATTTTGTGTAGTCAAATTACTATACGTTGTTACTTTTTTAAAATCTCTTAGAAATGGTATCAATTAAAAAAGAAAAGTTTATTGGACATATTTACACAACTTAGGAAAATCAAAAAGGTAGATAATTCAAATGAGAATACATTGTGATTTGATGCAGCATGAAACTACAATTGCCCAACAATTGTTAAACAACTATTAGGGAATTATAAAATTTTAAGCAATAATTATCTATTGGTGTTTGCTTTTCTAACTCAAGTTCTTAATCATGCCTTCAGATTAGCTTTGCTATAGAATCAACATGTTAACCAGTATTCTTGAGCATGCATTTCCTATTGTCATCATTTATTTCATTTTCTTACATGCGAAATAAACTTTAGTGATGAAATGCATTATAATGTGTTTGAATGGGTTAATCTTTAAAGATATCTTAATCAGCAATCTAATTTGTTATAGGTATATTTTTCTCTTAATGGTGATAGATCATATTTGGTACCGATGTTAATAGCTATTATAGATTTTATTCATGGTGAACAATACATTTTTTTTTTACATAAATTTAAGTTACTCTCTAATATTCTATCAATTCAAAGGTAAATTTTGAACTATGTATTTTAATTTTAGGTGAAAGAGAAAACCTTTGCTATGTTATTTATCATTGATTCATTCTTGTCCTTTTTTTAGAACTCTAAAATTAGAGTCCATTTATTCACTTGAGAATATCTTCTTATGAGACATAAAAGCAAAGGAGCTATATGATTATGACAAAAAAAAGCCATGTTCTAAATAAGATACAAGACATGCTATAAAATATTAATCGATGAAAGTTCACTAAGATGAGCACCTTTGTTATCATTTAAATGAGAACTTACTTTTTCAGTTTTACCCCATTCACATTTTCTTTTTTTATTTTTTTGGTTAAATTCAATCTTCAAATTTCTTATACATAATAGAAGATCAAGCTTAGATGATTTTGCTGAAGTAGGTTTGTGCAAGCTAAATTAAGTTTGATTTTGTAAAGTTGAGATGTGAGTAACATTTTAGTGTGAGGCCCTATCCAAGTGGCCCACGGGATCTTCCAACGCACCTCTGAGGATGATGGCTCGAATGAAACTAACTACTGGGAGCCAGATTGTGCATGGAATCGCGAAATGTGGCCAAATCCCACATATGTGCATCCACATATGTTCGTTAGCGTGCAAGTGGTATGTAAGTATTCAGAGTCGCCATCTAATCTTTAAGAAAATAAATTATTTTATGGTGATTAAGAAACCATTTAAATTAACTCCATTTTGGAAAAAATGTTTCTAACCCAATTGAAAAAGTTGTTCTTATTTGAACCAAAGGGGGTTCGGGGATTCGTGATCTGATAAAACAATTTTTATGAAAAATAATTTTTTACCATTTTTACATAACAACTTTTGGCTTGAAAATGTGTGATTTTGGCTAAAATTGATTTTGTGCATGCATGAACATTTTATCATGGTGCATGAACAGGATAAGCATGCCATAATGATGCATGATCAAGGTAATAATGCATATGGCAATCGTACAAAGCTATAAAACAATACTTGACAGGGGTCCTTCCTCTAGTCTTTTTCAAGTTTAGGGAAGGCATAGCACCCCAAAGGAAAATAATAATGATAATAACATAAAATAAAATAATTTATAATTAGGGGGATCTCCCCTGCAGTTTTATGATCTGGGAGGAGCACACATTCCTCAAAAGCATATTCAATAACAACAATGACAATAATAAAATAAAATAAATAAAAAAACATAAAATATTTATAAAAAAAAAAGAATAAAAGAAACAAAGGAAAGATAAAGGTTTGGAGTTAAAACCATAAGAAGGTTTGTCGGTGTATCCCATGTTGATCTCCCTTCTTGGGAAGGGTTGGAGGCTATTTTGATTAGAGTGGGTAGTATGATGTTCAGTCGCTAACAGATTTTAAATTTATAAAATTGTTAACCATTAAGCTATTAATCAATTATGATCTTTGATTAATGAAAAATGATTCTTAAGTGAGTCACCTAAGTTCATTTTAGGATTTGATCGATTTTAATTTATGAAAATTGATTTTCCATAAACATGCATTAATTCGAAATAAAAGGGCTTTAGATTAAATTATTTCAAAAAAAAAAATTATTTGATGAACATGCCCTAATTCATATTCAAAGGGCTTAAAATTTAATTATTTCAGGAAAATAAATTATTTGATAAACATTCCTTAATTCATATTAAAAGGGCTTAAAACTAAATAAATGAGAATTAGAAAATATTGTACCATATTTACCTTTTTCGGGATTTCGGAATCGACGGGTCTGAAGGCTTAATAAACCTGAACATGTCTCTATTTTGTTCAAAAACCACTGAGGGAGGACTATCTGAAAGCGGATTGAAAATGACTGAATTGATGAATCATGACAATTTGGAAAATGGAACTGATTGGGAAAATGATTGTGATTGGAAATAATTTTCAGGGTTTTTAGTCTTTAGGGAGACTAAAATATGTATCAGAATCAGAATTGAGGTTCTGTCTAAAATTATTTTATGTTCTGTAAAATAACGTATTTATAAGGGATTGTATCAGAACCCCAGAAAATAAATACCATGCGTGAACAGTGTTACGCACGCGCCAAGGGTGTCATGCATCCGTGAAGGCTGCCACGCACGTGTTAAAATGATGATGCATGCATAAAATGATAGACACATGTGTTAATTGGCTCACGCAAGCGTTAAACAACACATGCATGTGCTAAACGACACACGCATGCATGGCATTGTTTATGCTTGTGTTGTTTCATTTATGCATGCGTGACTCCTCTTACACGTGCGTGACTTATCATTTGGGCCTGAGTTTCTAGGTCCAATATTATGGGTCTATTTTAGTCCGATTTGATTGGATGTTTTAGGATTTTTAGGTCTGTTTGAAGTCCAAATTGAGGCTGGTCAGATTTGTTGGACTTGTATTGATGAGTCGGATTCAACGGTGCTAAAATTAGGGTTCACAACTGCTCCCCTTAGAAGTCATGTTTGGGGAAACGTGATTGCTAAGTGTGAACACATTTAATGCGGTAGTTGAGGATTTGCTTATAAAAAGGGCCACGAAACTTCATTTTCCACTCATACTTTTATTTCTTTAGCTTTAGCTTTCAAAAGTTCTCTTCTTCCTTTCTATTTTCTGATTCATAAAAAGGCTTTGGATATACCAGCTCACACTTTTAGGGAAGAGGAAGATTTGTCTACAAATTTGAGTGGGGGAAGCGATCCTAGATTTTTTTACCCCTTCGTTCGACGACATCGTCAGTAATTTGTATGTCAGTTTCACTGCGGAGGAGTTGCTTAGCGAGGTACCTAAGTCATCTACAAGTCCATTTAACTTTATTATGGTTCCATTATCGGAGTGGGATATTACCTATCACCTAATATTGAACAGAGCAGAGCCACCTATGCCTACTAGTTTTGATTTATTACAGGACCATCAGGTGCATGCGAGCTGGTTCCACTTCTCGACAGTATGTATTTTCTCTATTATTTCATGTTGATTTGTTTTTTGACTCATATTTTATTTTTATGCCAAAACAAAATAGAGTTAGTAACAAAAATGGGAATTGAAAATGATGGGATTGAATGCGTACCTATAAGAGGGCGATTTTATCCAGAAAGGCAGTAAGTCACCCCTAGGTGACATGATTACTTTTTTTATTGCTCATGAGGTTGTTCTTGAGTGTCTTAACTTAGCCCACCTGATGGGTTGGTTGAGCCTTAACATTAAGCATTCTCCTGATAGGAATTTTTTGTAGGCTCTAGGCAAAGGGGAGTGGCGGACCACTAACACTTTTCATTTTTTAGTGGGGGAGATGATGATGACTCCCTTTAAATGGTCATGCCTAACTGGTAAGCATTTTGAGCGTCGACCTATTATTTTTGATAGGCACCTGCATCACCGCCACATGCTAAGTGTTTTGCTGGGGGAGCGACTGGCGGTCAACACACACGGGTACATTTCAAGGACTGGCCTACTTCATCTGCTGACTCAGTTGAACTTGGTGGACTATACTGTGGATCATTTTGCCAGGGTTTTCCTATTGATCACCCTATCGACTGTGTTTTTGTACAATGAGTCTGACTAGGTAGATATGAAGATCCTAGCCTTGTTGGTGGACTTGAGGGAGCTAGGAGAGTTTGACTTGGCCGATTCCAGCTTGGTTGTGGCATATAGGATGATGGGCATGATGTCCAAGGTTGTTCGGGTGGCTATTCCCACGACTGGCACTATATGAGAGGTTAGTATTTCCCTTTTATTGAATTGTCTATACATCTTTGTTTTTTCTGTAGCCATGGGCTTTTTCCCATATCAACTCTATTTCTCCTAGGACCAGCCTAATGGAATAGCTTCCCTTTTTATGGGGAGGATGTGGTGCAGGGAGTCTTATATTTCTATCCTTTGCCTTCTCTGATTATCGGCTATTCTGGCAACCTTTACTCAAGTATGTTCTGACACTCTTTACCCATATTTTTGGTAGATTTCTGATTTACTACCATGATTGATGCTCAGGTCATCTGGAATCATTTCCACATTGTCGACCTTGGGATCATGGGTCTTGATGCTATTGGCATTACCGCCACACGGAGGCGAATTTTGCTTGGCTCTACTTCTTTGATGGAGTTCTTCCTCGGGATGCGGGTGATGACTCAGATGACCAATGAGAGGGTTGTGCCTTCTAACCTTCCCGCACAAATGAGAGAGCCAATGTATGCTACTTTTCAAGAGTACTAGCGAGTTGGGAGAGCCCAAGAAGACTATTTGCTGATATATGCCTTTTACCTAAATTTTATGGCATCTCATCTAATGGTTGGGATGCCCCCATTTTCTGTTGATCATGGTTATGATAGGAGGGGAGGTGTTGATCCTTCGAGATGGAGGTCATGTAATAGGGGCAGTCATCCATCTACTGACAGTTGTCCAGCTGCTCCTCCACAGAGTTCCAGCTCTTCAGGTATGGGAGCTTCCTCAATGTCGGATGCCAGTCAGTACTAGTCAGCCTTGGCATGGGCTACCTTTGATTTTTGATTACATCCCTTGTACTGATGCGGCAAGCATCAGTCAGGTCCGTTATTTTTGCCACAACTACTTGTCAGGGACATAAAGGGTGGACTTTACTCAACTTCCGAACATGGTATGTTTTTTAGCCTTTATGTTGGCTTAGCCCTTTCCTTTCAATAGTTTTTTATTTCTCATATATTCTTTCCAGATTATTTGTTGGTTCTATGGTCAGGCTATAGACAACCTCCAGAGGGCCATGTTCCAGTTGAGCACTTCCTGTTTGAAGATCAGCCTTTTGAGGAGTCGGCTGGAATGGAGGGTTGTCCATCGACACGGACCAGAAGAAGATCCTATTAAGGATGAAACAATAAAGAAGACTAACCTGAGGATGATCCATGATGCATGTATATGTATTTGACTGTATTCGAGCCCCAATTATGGGCTTTGTAAAAACAATTTTAGAATTTTATTTTAAAAATTTTTAGTGTAATTTTTCTAAGAATAATTTAAAATTATGGTTTTCTTTCGGTTTTGTGATTTTTTACTGTCAAAAATGATTTTTTCTTTGAAAAAAATATTTTGAAAAATTTCTGGGATGAAAATCGGGCGAAAACAGAATCATATTGGATCAAAACGGATTGTTTTAACGGGCAGAATCAGCACGTGCCACGTGGCAGCTGATGCATGCGCCACTTGGCATCTCGCACGTGCGCCAGGCCCATAACACATGCGTAAGGACCTAAACACATACATTTAGGTCAAAACACATGTGTTTTGTTCCTGGACGCATGCTTTAGCCTTCCGAACTCAATTTTCTGTCTTGATTCGTATACCGCTATAAATAGAAGTATGTAATTCGATTTTCAAGTCAAAAAATCACTGGGGATTTAAATTATTTTGCAGAAAAAGCTAGTTTCTTTTTTTTCATAACATAGAACCCCTTTTCAGTCATGTGATGCATAAATGGTGCCAAAAGCTGGACAAAGTGAGCCAGATCAAACTAGGAAAATACGACATGGCAGCTTTGCCAACTTTGAGTGGTGTTAGGATAGACTAGGATTTTCTAAATGTTCATATTCATTTTTGGGATCTTGTCGATCACGTATTCTGCTTCGGGGCTAGCATGGACGAGATGTGTCCAACTTTTCAGGAGTTTTCCTTTTTTCTTGGGATGGACCCTGAGGCCGACTTGGCTATTTCATTTGAATTGGTAGGCTATTTTAATTCATTCAAGAGATTATTGGGTTTCATTACTGAAGAGGCTTTAGTTATAGTGAAGGATAATTTAGTGGACCTACCTGCATTGACCCATATGTTTTACGAGGAATCAAAGGATGACTCTAAAGGAAACGTTACGGAGTAGCGTAGCAGAAGCAAAAAGAAAAAATGAATCAGGAAGGATTCGAATTCTGATTTTCAAAACTTTTTCAAAAACTTAACTTTGTTAAAACCCTTTTAACAAAAATAGGTTAGGCAATTTTCAAACTCTTTGAAATATTTCCCTAACCTAGGATTTGAGCACTTAAAATATTTTGTCAAAACTCTTTTAACAAAAGATTTAGAAATTTTTAAACTCTTTGAAAATTAGTTCTATGTTAAAACTCTTTTAACCTAGGTTTGGACCCATAACTTCAACCAAGGATATTTCACCAATTTGTGTACAAAAAACAAGTTGAACAAAGAAAAGTTTGAAGAAAAAATATGTCTCGTCCTCCTTCATTGAGCTCCTTAAGTGCAAAGCCTCTAGCTTGAAGCATACCTAGCTTTTCCCAAAAGCTTGTTCTGCAATTCTCTTCAAGAAGCTTAAATCATCTCTCTTTGGTTACCCAAACATTTGATCCTTGCTCTTTTACTTGAGAATTTGAGACTTGAGGATTGGTTTTGGACTTTCAAGCTCCTCCACACTCCTTTCTCAAAGGTTAATAGAAGGATTGTTTGTGTTTGAAGAACTCTTCTTCAAAACAAACTTTCTCTCTATTTAGTGTGAATTTTAAATTTTCTCTTTCTAAATCTTAGAGAGTTTTCCTCTCAAGAAGATGAATAGTTCTTCTTCTTCCTATTTTGTGGAGTGAGTTTTCCTAGGCAAAAAGATGACACCAACCTTTATTTATACCCATACTTGCTTTTCCTTAAATTAAGGAGAAGAATGGGAAATTTATCTATTTAACTTATTTGACCATTTGACTTGTCAACTAATCAAATAGATTAGGACTTTATATAGTAGGAATCACCTTTAAACCTAAACTAACCACATCTAATGTGGATTAAGCTAACATCTCATGTTAAGCTTAATTATTTTATTTATTTGTCCAAAATCATTTCAATTAGTCATGTCCATTTGTATCTTATACAAATTATGACATAATTGAAATTATCCTTTACGAATTAAACTTCTGGACATCTAGCATCTTTGTAAATTTAATTACATTTTAATTCAATCATCATTAATAATTAATTAAACTCTTTAATTAACTATTAATATGATAAATACAAGCTAATGGGAATTGTTATATGGTATGTGACTTACTAGGTTCATGTTCTAATTAGCAATGGGATAAAGAAAACCCATTTCTTCCCACCAAGTGTGTAATCCTAATCATACACTTAGTCCTATAAATAATGAGAAATGTCTAGCATAACATATCACGACTACCTATTTAGAAATGAATGTCGGTGATCATATCCTTGACATTACATGGACCTCTTGATCCTAATTACCAAGCACTCGAATCCCTTCATTACGGATTCTCGGTCTTAGCTAGGGTCATGGAATAGTCAAACCCTATATACCAGATCATATGACCTCTATCCGATATGAGTTCTCGATAAACCCTGTTCCTACTAGAAACTCTTTCTAGTGAACCTTATCCACCCTGGCTAGGGATTTGCATATCAATAACAACCAGAAGTTATATGATTTCTTCCTTGGTTACCCAAATTAATGAATCCTTTCTTGGTTGAACACTTATCCCAACATATCATTGATTATGGCCACCATATGCTATATACCAATACATGACTAGCATTGGTATGTAAGTAGTAACAAACCATAGCCACCAATATGCCAGATAACATGCGATCTTAAGTCTAAAGATTAGATGTACAATCATGATCTAGATGATGCAAAATTGACAAGTTGGTAATAACCCATGCATCTATCATCTAACATCACAGTTCAACTTACTCATATCATGAGTATGCTCACGTGTTGTCACAACATGACATGTCTATAGCATAAGACTCATTACCTCCATACCAATAAGTATCTCATACTTATCATGGATGACAACAGAGGTGATGGTCTTCCAGATTAATGGCATCCCTACCAATAATCCTTTGACCATGAATAACTTTTAAAGCATCTGACAAAGGGTAATCTGTCACTCATATTCTCAAACTCTTTAAGAATAGATTCCCTTATAGAATACTTAAGGGAAATATATATATGTTCGATACAAGGAGTGATTTCATTTAAAGAGCATATATATTAAAGCCAATTAGGTATTTGTTTACATTCACATGAAGAGTGTAAGTTCTAGGGCATACACTGCTAACAGACTCTGCCTGGATAACCCGGAGATTGAAAGCCTATGCTTTTGGATTGACAGTGGGTTATATTTTTGTAAGCCCAGTTGGATGGGGGGATGAGAGAGTAGCTAAGCTGATACACAAGATGGGTGAAGGTAAGTCAATTGTTGGTATGATTTTGGCTTAAACACTACTAAGCCTCGGCCGTTATCAGAGCATAAAAGAACCTTGGACGATTAGTCAGATTTTGTTCTAGGTAATTCTAATCCTTTCTGCTTGTCTATTTTAGCATGTTTTGATGCTTTTCTAACTCAAGAATTCTTTTCTTTTATTTAGATTGGTTGAGGGTTCATCTTAAGATCGTTCCTAGACCTGATAGGTTGGACTATTCTGCCTCGTGGTATCAACCTCGGAAGATTGATATTCATTTTGATTCTGAAAAAGAGTGGATTAGATGGTTAATGGAGCTGAGTCCTTCAGATTTGCTGTGGAAGCCTAAGTGGTATTCTTCCATTAAACAGTTTATATCGAGAAGTCAAGGATATAAGCATGTGTATCTCTTTGGTTTCAAATATGTGACTTAGTATAAGGCAACCAGAGTCCTCCGCCAAATGGGACATGATCAGGACCTGCCCCTAAATGGTCCTTTGTTTGAGGCAACTATGGTGAATGATCGAGTAGCTAGAGCTATTCTCTCTTGATGGATTAGAGATTATTCAAGGGAAATAGTGGTCCCAAGTGATGATTATGGCAAATTGTCTGAGTATACTGAGTGGTGGATTTAGGTATGTTGGCCGAAGGAGAAGGCAAAGAGATATGCTCTTCTGACCGAGATTGAGGGTTAGGTAGTCTGAGTCTGGACTTAGATTTGAGAATAAGACTTTCTATTTTGTCTTCTTCTTTTTAATTTTTTATCTCAAATATTTTGTTTTGGATGTTCCAAAAGATGAATAAGACCTCAATTTTTTTTGTTTTAATTTAAGCTCTTATTTTTACCTAAGTTGCCCTTGTGGGTTTTCAACTTAACGAGCTACCTTTATTGTTGCCTAGACCATCTTTTCGGTTTTCATTCTAGCAGGTTATACCCTTAATTTTACCTAAGCCTCCCTTTCGGGTTTTTAGCTTATCAGGTTTCATTTTTTTTCAGATTTGTTTATTTGTTCTTTTTTAACTCTTACATGCAATGTTAAAGAGCCCAAATACGAGTGAATGAAACATTCGATTTTATTGAATGATTTTGACCGTACCCGAGAAGGGTTGCCTACGTATCTTCTTACATTGAATTTTAAATTTTGAATTCAGAATAGAACTTTATATTTTTTGGAGAATCAGGTCCACGTATTTCTTGTTACAGAAATGTGATGATGCCTGGATGCATGCTTATACAACAAGAACCCTAGATGTTGTACTTCTTGAGCAGATCAAGATTGGTTAGATGGCTGAACTCACTGCCCTCAATATCCATTAGGATGACACCTCCGCCTAACATGATCTTTTTTATGATGTAAGGTCCACTCCAAGGATGTTTGAATTTCCCTCGAGGGACTTGCACAACTTTTCTAATTTCTTTGAGAACCAAGTCGCCTTCCTGAAGGTTGCGACTTCGAACCCATTTTTTTAAAGTGCTTTGCCATCTAAATCTGGTAATTCTGTGTGCGATGGAGAGCTTCCATTCTCTTTTCATCAATTGAATTGAGCTAATCATAGTAGGCTTGTTGCTAGTCGAGTTCAGAGATCTAAACTTCTTGAAGAACTATGGTTATCTGAATTTCAATCTCTATGGGTAGGACTGCTTCCATTCCATAAACTAGGGAAAATGGTATGCCTTTAGTAGCTGACTTGTATGTGGTTCATTACCCAAGGAGGGCGTTTAGCATATGCAGGTGTCAACATTTATGGTGACTGATCATCTAGTGGAGTATATTTTCTTAATGCTTTATTGGCGGCTTTAACTGCACATTTATCTAAGGTTTTTATGGGGAACACCTATGATGTTTGATCTTTTCCTTTTGAAGGAGAGTAATGACCTCTTTATGGAAGTCTAAGCCATTATC
>CAOJBK010636152.1:0-14376 GCA_948294925.1 Codiaeum variegatum | reverse complement strand
ATGAAACAAATAATTAAATGAAAAAATATTTATCAATAGTCATTAATGGATGAATATTATATATATATATATATATATATATATATATATATATATATAAAGTACAGACTCTAGGGCATACATTGCTAACAAGTTTCTCTTTAACTTGAATGCTTATGTAATGAGTCTGAAAGCTTAGTTGGCATTTGATGCTTATGAAAATAGGATAAAAAATTAACCCATCATGTATTTCTATCATGGATGCTAGAGTAGGCATTGCATTGGCAAATATGTTCTGAGTCCTTGGAAGGTAGTTAAATGATAATGTGTCAAACTTATTAGCCAACTCTTTGAGGTGCTTATGGTAAGGAACTAGTCACTCCTGTCTAATTTACCATCTTCTCAGGGCCTATAAGACAATGAAGTTGGAGTCACCGTAGACTTCTAAATTTCTGATGCCAATTTAGAGAGATGCTTCTAACCCAAACACACATGCTTCATATTCAACTTTGTTATTAGTTACCTTTAAAGTCATTTTAATAGGAAGAGGTAAGCTTTCACCGGTAGGCATAAGGAACACCAATCTAGTGCCAAAACCTTTATGGTTTGTGGCACCATTGAAGTACATTTTCCATGTGTCAGTTTCCACAAACAGTATGTCCTCATCAGGAAATTCAAGCTCTTCCCAATAATCATCAGTTGGGGAAGCAGCCAGTTAATCTGTAATAATACTGCCTTTAATGGATTTTCTCTGAATGTACTTGAGATCGTAGGCTACGAGGACTGCCACCTTACTGTTTAAGACATGCTTTTTAATAAGGTATTTGAAAGGACTTTGATTAGTAAGGACATGTGTGATGTATGCCCCCAGATAATGTCTTAGTTTGTGACAGACCTATATTAGAGCTAGGATGAGCTTCTCAATGTACTTATACTTAAGTTCGTGTGTCAGGATTCTCTTACTGAAGTAGTAGCCGTAATTCTCTTTATATGGGTCTGGGACTTTCTTAGCTAGCATTGCTTGCATGGCTTTTTTAGTAACAATTAATTGGTTACCCAAGTTAATGAATTCTTTCTTAGTTATACACTTATCCCAACATACCAATGATTATAGCCACCATATGCCATATACCAATGCTTGATTAGCATCGATATGTAAGCAGTAACAAACCATAGCCATCAATATGTTAGATAACATATCACCTCAAGTATTAGGATTATATACACAATTACAATCTAGATGATCAAAAATTGACAAGTGGATAAAATCCATGTATCTATCATCTAATGTCACTGTTCAACTTACTCATCTCAAGATTGTCCACATTTAGTCACGACATCACATGTCTATAGTGTTAGACTCACTACCTCCATACCAATAAGTATCTCATGCTTGTCTTGGATGACAACAGAGGTGATGGTCTTTCCGGATTAATAATGTTCCTACCAAGAATCCTATGACCATGAACTATCTTTAAAGTCAATGACAAAAAGAACTGTCTCCAAATTCTCAAACTCTTTGGAAATAGATTCTCTTTCATAGAACTTACAAAACATATATATGTGATACACTGAAATAAAACTAATCATTAATTGAAAACATATATATCAATAGCCATTAAAGGATGAAGATTACACACACACACACACACATATATATATATATATATATATATATATATGAAGTACAGACTCTAGGGCATATACTGTAAATAAAGACTTCTTTCCTTAATTGAAATATTGAGGACATTTTCATGGAACAACCCAAAGGTTTTGAATCTAATGATCATTCCAAAGTGTGCAAGCTTCAGAGATCCATTTATGGTCTTAAGCAATCTTCAAGGAGTTGGAATCATCATTTTGATGAGGCAATCAAATCATTTGATTTCATAAAAAATGAAAACGAACTATGTGTATACAAGAAGGTTAGTGGGAGAGCACTTATATTTCTTGTATTTTATGTGGATGACATATTGTTGATAAAAAATGACATTGGAATGCTCATAAGTGTTAAATTATGGTTGTCCTTAAAATTCTCCATGAAAGACTTTGGAGAAGCCACTTATGTTCTTAGTATTCCCATCTATAGAGATAGATCGAAGAGAATGTTAGGGCTTTCTCAAAGTCAGTACTTAGAAAGGGTATTGAAGAGATTCAACATGCTAGATTTCAAGAAGGGATTGTTTCTTATACGGCACGAAATCCACCTTTCTAAGAATATGTCCCCACATACACTAGAGGAAAGGAAAAATATGGCCAGTGTTCCATATGCTTCGGTAATTTGAAGCTCAATGCATGCTATATTATGTACAAGTCTGGATATCATGTATGTTATTAGTGTGACTAGCAGGTTTCAATCCAATATAGGATTAGATCACTTGACTACAGTCAAAGCTATCCTTGAGTACTTGAGAAGGACTAGTGATTTAGTTTTGACTTATGAAGGAGGTGACTTAAGGATATATCGTTTTAATGATTCAGAATTTTAGTTAGATGTGAATGATAGAAAGTTTATCTCAGGATTTATTTTCATCTGTAATGGAGGAGCAATTTACTGGAAGAGTTCTAAGCAATCAACCACTGCAAACTCCACTACAGAGGTCAAGTATATTGCTGCATCAGATGCCATAAAAGAAGCTATTTGGATTCAGAAGTTCATAACAAAATTAGATGTGGTTCCTTCCATTCAGTTGCCGATCTTTCTCTTGAGCAATAACAATGAAGTTATTTCTAAGGTAAAGGAATCCTGGTCTCACCAAAAATCCAAACACATTGAAAGGTACTATCAGATTATCAGAGAGATCATTGGGAGAGGCGATGTAGCCATTCAGAAAATAACATCGGTTGAAAAAACAATAGATCCCTTGACTAAGGCTATGCGACAACAGCAATTGGATTTTCATCTTATAAAGATGGGTGGGAGATTGTTAGGGTTGTTTGCCCTAGAGCTTGTATATTATATATATTTTTGTAATCAAAATCCCTTTATGGCAATTTAATATATATTTTTCATTTGATGAGTTCATTCATTATAATGTTCAATGTATATATGTTCCATAAGTCTTATGTAAGAGAAATTATTCTTAAAGAGTTTGAGAATATGAGAGATAGATCCTCTTTGCCATAGACTTTAAAATATGTTCATGGCCTTAGGATTATTAGTAGGAACATCTTTAATTCAGAAGACCGCCACCTCTGTTGTCATCCATGACACATATGAAATACTTATTGGTATGAAGGTAGTGAGTCTCATGCTACAGACACGTGATGTCATGACAACTTATGGACATACTCATGTAATGAGTAAGTTGAATAGTGACACTAGATGATAAACACATTGGTTTTATCCACTAGTCAATATCTTATCATCTAGATCATAATTGTGCATATAATCCTTAGACTTGAGGTGACATGTTATCTAGCATATTGGTGGTTATGGTTTGTTACTGCTTACAAATCGATGTTATCCATGTATTGCTATATGGCATGTGGAGGCCATAATTAGTGATATGTTGGGGTAAGTGATCTTAAAGAATGGATTCACTAACTTGGGAAACTAAGGAAGGAATCTTATGACTTCTGGTTCTTCTTGATATTCAAATAATTTTCCAAGGTAGTTATGATTCAATAGAAAGAGTTTCTAGTATTAATTAGTTTATAGAGAACTGGAATCGGATAAAAGTCATATGATCTGTCATATAGGGTTTAACTATTACATGACCATAGCTAAGATCAGGAATCCATAATGAAGGGATTCGAGTGTATGGTAATTATAATCTAGAGTCCATGCAATGTCAAGGATACGACCGCCGATATTCATTTCTAATTAGGTAGTCGTGATATGTATGTTAGGCATCACTCATGACTTATGAGATTAAGTGTGCAATGGGGATTGTGCACTTGGAAGAAAGAAAAGTGTTTTCTTTATCCCATTGTTAATTAGAACATAAACCTATTAAGTCGCACACCATAAAGTAATTCCTATGGCTTGGAATTAAATTATATTAATAATTAATTAAAGAGTTTAATTAATTATTAATGATAATTGAATTACAAGTTTAATTAAATTTACAAAGACCATAGCATATCTTGAAGCGTAATTCACAAAGGGATTATTTTCATTATTTGTAATAGATACAAATAAGCATGATTAATTGAAACAAATAAAATAATTAGGCTTAACCGTGAGACGATTGACCTATTCTACATTACATGTTGTAAATTAGGGATTAGGAGAGTTCCTACTAATTATACCCTAAGTGTTATTGACTAATTGCCTAGTCAAATAGACACAAATCCTATTCTCCTCCCTAAATTAAGGAAAAGTGAGAATAGGTTATGGGTATAAGAGCTTTTAGGCTCTCATTTTTTTCTAAGTGATTTTAAAAGAAGAACTATTCATCTTCTTCCTCACTTAGCATCTCTAAGAGTTAGAGAGAGAAAACTAAAGCACACAAATTAGAGAGATAGGAGTTTGATTTTGAAGAAGAGTTATTCAATAACAAACTCTTCTTCTTATATTCCTTACTATAAGGTGAGTGTGGAGTTTAAGTCCAAAACCAATTCCTCATTCTCAAGGTCTTAAGTAGAGGAGCAAGAACTAAATTTGGGCAACCAAAGAGAGAAGATTTAAGCTTCTTAGAGGAGGCAAGGAGAATCAAGATCTTGGGAGAACTTGGTGTGTATCAAGTTAGAGGTTTCACACTTAAGGAGATAACTGAAGGAGGGAGTTGGGGTATTTCATGCTTCTAATCTTTCCTTGGTTATAATTATATTTTACACAATAATTAGCTAATTATATCCTTGGTTGAGTTATTAGTCCAAACCCTAGGTTTAGAAATATATCAAAAAGTTTGATAAATGATTAAATCATCTATATTAAACAAGTTTTAACATAGAACAAAGTTTTAAAAATCAAAAATTGAATCTTTCTGATTCGTAATTTTTCACTTCCACTGCGTGACTCAGTAACTCTCCTTCAGATGCCTCTGCCCGACATGATTTTTTTTATGACGTAAGGTCCACTCCAAGGAGGTCTAAATTTCCATTGTGGATGTTGTATGACTTGTCTAATTTCTTTAAGGATGAGGTCACCTTCTTGAAGATTGTGACTCCGAACCCTTTTGTTGAAATGCTTTGCATGCCTTAACTGGTAATTCTGAGAATGGTGAAGTTCTTCTAACATTTTCTTGTCGATTAGGTTGAGTTGGTCGTAGTAGGCCTATTGCTAGTCAAGTTTAGGGATTTGAGTTTCTTAGAGAACCCTTGTTGTTTAAACCTCTAATTCTATGGGGAGGACTGCTTTCATAGGCTAATGAGCAAGGGTTGGCTCTGGCAGCTGATTTGTATGTTGTTTTATTCTTAAGGAGGGTGCTTGGCAAGTGTAGATGCCAACCTTTGTGGTTACTTATCAGTTTTTGAAGCATGTTTTTCAAGGCTTTGTTGGCAACCTCGATTATACCATTAGTCTGCGGTCTGTATAAAGAAGGACAATGATGTTGTATCTTTTCCCTTTTAAAAAGGTGAACTACTTCTTTTTAAAAATTGGAACTATTTTCTGAAATGATTTCATGCGGGACACCATACCTTGTGATGATGTTTGTCTTGATGAACTAGGCCACCTTGTTTGAATCCAAAACTTGGTAAGGTGCAGCCTCCTCCCATATGGTGGAGTAATCAATGGCCACCAGAATGTATTCATGTCCAGCAGATGATTTCGATGAAATCTTACCAATGACATCAATGCCCTAAATAGAAAACGGCCAAGGAGTTGAGATAGGGTTAAATTTATAAGATGGGAGCTTTTGAAGCTTGGAGTATTCTCAAAATTTACAACTTCTTAGGGGAAACTTTGCACAGTCTCCATTCATAGTGAGCTTCTAATAGCCTTAGTTCATGATTTTACAGGATAAAGCCCATCCATTCATATAGTTACCTTTGGGAGGAATAAGATGTCCTTATCGAGAAATTCTAGTTCTTTCTAACAATTGTCTGTCTAGGCAGCAACCAATTGGACAATGATGACACTACCCTTAATGGATTTCCTTTAAACATACTTGAGGTCATAAGCTACTAGGACTTTCATCCATCTAGCCATCTTACTATCAAAGATAGGTTTCTCCATGAGGTACTTTACTAGACTTTTGTTAGTGAGGATATGTGTGATGTATACCCCCAGATAATGTCTTAATTTATGGCATACCCATACTAGAGCTAGGCAGAGCTTCTTAATGTAATTGTATTTGAGCTCATGTGTCAGCATCCTCTTTCTCAAATAGTAGATGGCATTTCCTTGTGGGAATCTGGAGTGTTTTGCGCCAACATGGCGCCCATGGCTTCATCAGTGACTGTCAAGTAGAGTAGTAATGGCTTCCCAAGCCTAAGAGACTATAGAAGTGGTAGATTTAAGAGATATTGCTTAATGTATTCAAAGGCCTTTTGGCATTCCTCATTCCACTACTTAGAGGAATTCTTATTGAGTAGGTTGAATATAGGACCATAGTGTCTACCAATTGATGGATGAACCGGCTGATGTAATAGAGGTGACCCAGGAACCCCCTTATCTCCTTTTTTATTTTAGGAGGTGGCATGTCAATGATTGCTTTGGAGTTGGTGAGGTTAACCACAATTCCTTTCTTAATGACCATGTGATTGAGGAACACTCCAAATGAGGCTTCAAATATGCACTTGACAGGATTGATTTTGAGGTTGTACTGGCAAAGTCTAAGGAAGAACTTTTCCAATGTTTGTAGTTATTGTTCGGTAATAGTGCCTTTCATGACAATGTTGTCATCATAGACTACTACTTCTTTATGCATCATGTCGTGGAAGCTTATCGGAGCCATCCTCTGGTAGGTGGCTCTGATATTCTTTAGTTCAAAAGGCATTAAGTCGTGATAAAAGTTGTTTTCTCCTTGTATGAAGGGTGTACCAGAATCTGATTATATCTAATGGCTAGATCGGTTAACAAAACCATCTCTGAACTGAGTAATGCATTAACCAAAAGATCTATATGTGGTAGTGGAAATTTTTCCTTAGGGCATGCTTTATTCAGATCTCAATACTCTACACACATTCTGACTTTTCCATCCTTCTTTAGCATTGGGACCATATTTTTCAACCAAAATGGATAACTGATAGGTTTGATGAACTGTTGAGAGAGTTGTTTGGACAATTCTTCCTTGATCAGGAGAGACTATGCTGCTTTCATTTGCCTGAGTTTCTGTTTGATAGGCTTAGAGTCTGGATCAGTCAAAATCTTATGGATGACAATGCTTAGATCAAGTTTGATCATGTCATCAAGTTTCAAGGCGAAGCAGTTTCTGAAGCTCCTGATCATGGATTCGATGTCTTGTTAGTTTGAGTACACATATACAATGAATGTATATTTTGGAATGTCATAAGTTCTAGTATTATGGGATCTTTAACTGCATCTTTTATTTAATTTATTTTATTATTCTCTTTTTCTATTTAATTGAGGTTAAATTAATCAGTTGGAACATCAAAAGAAAATGAAAAGACATGATCATAGTAAGAAATTTTGGTCATTTTATTGATTGAAATGGGAGATAGGTCCACGATTACATCATACTCATAATTAAAACATGATGGACAAGTTACATTGTCATTTTCAAAATTAGATGACAGACTCAAACTCATACTTAGTTTCTAATTCAATCTTAGCTAATAGAGAGAGGCTTGCTTCATATGACCAGTTATCGAGCTTCTTCAAGAATGTCTTGATCAAGGTGGAGAAGTCAATATTTTCCTCTGTGTCAGTTAAGACAGCTAAGTTGCCTAAGAGGCTAACTTCCATATTATCTTTATAATCATCAGCCAAAAAATAGATTGTATACTAGTCCTCTAATAGTAACTTGACATCAGAGAAGATTCAAATCCAGGAACCCTAACATTAGTCATAGGGCAGACCTAAGGCTCAGGGAAAGCATAATAAGGAACTGCCTCCCATTGCTTTATAAAATATTCATTCAGGGTCTTAAAATAGGGTCTCATAGGAATGTCAGCTTCTCCCTCTATTTTAGTTATTACAAACCTTTCTCTTAGTTTGGCCTTTTCCTCTTCAATCTCATCATCAATTGGGTGATAACTCAGGCCAAAAGGAGGAGTTTAAAACTTGAACTCATTTAAGGACTCAATTTCTTGCTGATTTTTGCCTAGGCCCAAAATAGGAAAGTAGGCCATGTGTTTCATGATATTTCTAATCATTAGATTCCAGTATGTGTCAAAGTCTTGAGAAATTGCTTCTTTTAGATTCTTTGTATTCTCAATGAACTGGACACATGAGAAACTAGATAAAGGATATGCTGGTAACTTAGGCTGAATTTTTAGAATGGGAACTATGGCTAGGATTTTAGATTTTTCAAGTGTGTTAGCTTTAATTGTGAGTATTCAATCCTTGATTGGGAACATAACTGTTTGGTGCAAAGTATAAAGCACCGCACTGGCTTGGTGGATCCAAAGTCTTCCAAGGAGCAACTTAAAACATTAAGGCTCATTAATCACTTGGAAAGGGATTTTGAAGCTAGTTGGGCCCATGGTGACAGTGAGAGTTGCCACCCTCAAAACATGTCTCTTAGAATTATCATAACATCGTACTATTTGATCAGAAGGGGTAAAGTCAGTACTCCCAAACCTAGACAACTTGCCGCCTGGAGTGGGCAGACATTAAGGGAAAAACCATTATCAATAAGAGTCATTAGCACAGTCTTTTCCCTTGTAATGATAGTGATGTAAAAAGCATTATTATATGATCCCCCAAGTGAGATGTCATTATCAGTAAATCTTATGGATGCACCCTTTGCCAGGCTTGTGATGGAAGTAACCAAAGTATCCAAAGATATGTCAATTGGTGCTTGACATTGGCTCAACGTCTTACAAAGAGTTTAGCAATAAGGATAGGAGGACATCAGGAGATTCTAGATGGAAATGTTTGCTTGGGTTTTCCTTAGTTATTTAAGTTAGATTGGGCCACAGGTTGGCTTATAGATTGTGAAGGAGTAGTAGGTGCTTGTGTTATTCTGCAACTTCTTGTTATGGCTTCAATTTTAGCACCCAAATTTCTCAAGTTAATGACACATCACTAGTCATGTTGGATTGACATCCTTAAGGAAGGTAGGTCATGCAAGTTGGAGCAATTAAGGGAGATAGACTTCCCTAAAGAAGGTAGGTCTTCTCTAGTGTAATGATAGTTGCTCAAAGGCATAACAGCTGATACCAAATGCGTCGAATACCCTTCTTCAAATTTTACTAAGATAGCATTAATATTATGGTTTGGAAGAGGATTTTTGCCAATGTTAGGATAAGGGGTAGGCAGTAGAACTTCCTTAGCATCTACTAAGTCTTGTATTTTATACCGGAGGAACTTGCAATTATCAGTTTTATGGCCAGGCCCTTAGTGGTAATCAGACCTTTCATCCATGTTAAAGTTCTTATGTAGGGGGTTTGGAATTGGTTTTGGCTCTAGATGTTTGATTGAACCTCCTTCTATACATTCCTTTAGAATGAGGCTTAGTGATGCCCCAGTCTAGTTGGTGACTTAATTTTTTTTATTTGGATGGGTTTTCAGGAAAATAATGCATTGACTATGCCATGCTTTTGAGTAGTATTGGCTTTTCTGAAATAGGAGGATGAGGTCTAGGGTTTGTCCTTTATGAGGCCAGAGTCGACCCCATCATCAAGGTGTGTGCCGACATTAACAAGTGCTTTGAAGTCTGGTAAATACTATATCACTAGTCTATCTCGATACACATCAAATAAATTTTTTACATAAATATCTATTTACTCAGGCTCAGTTGGCATATTAACCATCTATGAGGCTTTCTTCTTCCATCTAGTAATAAATGCTAAAAAGGTTTCCTTGGGATACTATTTTGTAGTTTCCAGATCCCTTCTTTTTTACATTTAGCTCTTCATTGTATGAATATTGTTTTAAAAAGGTATTACATATAGATTCTTGGGTCTGTTTCTTAGAATCTTCTAGCTGTATGAACCAGTTTAGAACTGCACCAGTAAGTAACTATTGAAAGAGTTGAGTAAGAAGCTCTCCTTCCATACCCATAGGGCGAAATGCACCATCATAAATCCTCAAGTAGGTTGAGAGGCAAGTAGTACCGTCAAAATTTTCAAATGCAAGCATCAAGAATTTTGGAGGAAGCTTGGCATTAGGAAATGGATTGAGTGCTTTGACATAAATCACATTTCCTTTCTTCTTAGGGCATCAAGGATTTTCTACATTTCCACATATTTCTGCATCATCCTGTTTAACAAAGGATGCTAAAATATTAAGCATAGTACCTTTGGATAAGTAAAATTTTTCATGCACAATCTGTGCTATTTTCATGGCTAGCTCAAAAAGTGGAATGGGCATATGCAAGTTTTGCACGAGGGCATGCGGGTTGCTCTTAAGACCTTTGCGTATCTTTGAGCTTTAAGGATAAAATTAATATTGCCATAATAGGGTAAATGGCTCTGCACGATGCCATACATCTTCCTTATCTCCCCCGTGTAGTTCTCTATTTTGAAATGGTAATTATGCACATGAATTTTAAGGTTCTCCATGGGGCCATGCCTAGCCAGTTGGCCTGTACAGCCAGAAGTTTAAATGAATTCTAGGATAGACATATATTTCATGCACACAAACACTTCACAACTTTAACAAAATTTCTCAAAACCCTATTTCACATACAAAACACTTTTCTTCTCTTTCAAATCTTGGATTGTATTGTATAATCAACACAAGCACACACTTTCTTTTTCCATTACCATCAAGAAATCTCAATATGAAATAGTAAGTTCTCTTTTTCTAGCTTTTGCAACTCTTTTGATAAAACTTGGTATGAAATTAGTTTGGGGGATTTTATATTGATTAAATTGTTATATTAGATTATATAAAATTCCTTTAAACTAATCAAATTTAGAACTGAGGGCATTTATTTGAATTTCAATTTAAAATGGCATATGAATCCTAGTTTTATATTTTACATATCTAGGGCTTAATTTTTGAATTGCAATTGCTATTTTGGGTTTGATATTAATGGAGTATTGTTTGATTGGTGATTTTGGGCTTTGGGTATACAAAATTCTTGCCCAACCTTTGTTAAAACCTATTACATGCCAAGTGTTCAACAAAATGCCCCAATGAACTTTTTTGCACTTTATGAGTGTTTTTTTCATTGCATTTCTATTTATTTGATATCTTTACAATTCTTTAATAAGAATTAGGCATTGACACTTGGTATGTGATTATGATTAATGTGTTTCACTAAATAGTTTGATCTTTAAATTGTGAACTAACCCTTTAAACTATATTAGGCATTACTTTTGTTTTATTTATTCTATTTTGTAGATGTCAAAGGATGACAAAGGCAACGCTAAGGTTACCGATAAGGGAAAATGGAAATAAAGGGCTAGGACTTCAAGTTTGGCCAATTTTCCTGCTATTCCACCTCTTGCAACAACGAATGGGGCTTTCAAAGCTAACCACACTAGCTTGCGATTTCATGACCATACTACACAAAAGAGGTTTCAAGAGCTGGGTAATAAGCCATTCCTGCCACATTCGGTGGTGGGTTAGGCTAGTCTTTTGGTACACCACTGCATGATGAGTTAAGGAACTATATTGAGCTACCAAGTTGAAGGAACTTCTTCCGGATTACTAAAATGGCCTACTGGGAGCTTATATTGGCATTTTTGTTCACATTCAAGTATGAAGGGAGGGCTTACGATCGGAATAAATATGTTGATTTTTGGTTCAATAGAAATCAGTATCATATGAGCGTTGATCAGTTTGGGCTTTATAATGAGGAAGAGATCAATTATCCTATATATTAAGAAGTAATCATGTACTGGCCTTCTATTGAGAGGATTAACTCTTTGTGGAATAGAAATACTAGTGAAAAGGGAAGGTTTATAGCAAGTAGAGAAAAGGCTACGAGCTACATTGAGTTTTGCATGAGGGTGATGTATCATTTATTGTCGCACACCATCACTGCTAAGCATGATAGCACTGGGCATGTTTAACGCACCGATTGGTATATTATGGGTAATTTGAGAAAAGGGGTTTGACTAAATGTTTCCTACTTGATCCTAAAGTTCTTTAAGGAGAAAGATAGTAAGAAAGGTGGATCTCTTACTGGTGGGGCCTGTGTGACTCATTTAGCCCAAAAGTTGGGAGAATTAGATGGAATTTAAAATATGACTATGGATGGGTAACTAAATTTTTTGAACATTGAGATGGACTAAGTTCTGGACTCAGATCATGCTTATTATGAACCTCAACTGCATCCTTCATTTGTTTATGACCCGACGCATCAGAGAGCCCCCCAACAGACCATGCCACCTTTGTTTTCTATCTCGCCTTCTTCATCCCCTGCAGTTGGTCCTTCTTCTTCTTCTTCAGTGCCACTGTTGAACCTTCCTTCATATGTCAACAGAAATGCATTTGATTACATCGTTTGGAGTGATAATCTACTCAATTGGAGTGACAGGTTTGTCGCATTGAGAGCCAAAACTATCATTGCCAACAAGAGAATGAGAAGATGTTTCACCTTTAGAGGAAAAATCAAGATTACATGAAGTGGATGATCAATGCACAGATGCGAAAGTGGAAGCGACGGGGATATGAGCCAGATCAACCACTGCCTAGGCTTACATGCCAATACAAGATTTACTTGTCTAAGGAAGAAGACAATGCTATAGAGGATGATGAGGATGGTGTTAATGTGGTGAAGATTTCCTCTGATGATGATTCATCCTTTAATTTATCTCATAAACATTTGGTTTTCTTTTTCTCTTAACTTTATTTTTCTATTTTTTCTTTATTTTCAATTTTCGTAGTTTGGATTTGTTTTGGTTTATTTTTTCTTTCTCTTAGCATAGATGATTGTATAACCATAACATATGCTTTGTGAGTTTTCTTTTTAGCGAAGTTGTTAGCAGTGTATGCCCTAGAGCTTACACTCAGCATGTGAATGTAAACGAAAATGTAACTGGCTTTAGTATATATGTTCTTTAAGTGGAAACATTCCTAGTATCAAACGTATATATGTCCCTTAAGTATTCTGTAGGGAATCTATTCTCAAAGAGTTTTAGAATATGAATGATAGATTTCCCTTTTAACAGATGCTTTAAAGGTTGTTCATGGTCATAGGATTATTGGTAGAGACACCATTAATCCGGAAGACCATCACCTCTATTGTCATCCATGATAAGTATGAGATACTTATTGGTATGGAGGTAGTGAGTCTCATTCTAGAGACATGTGATGTCATGACAACACGTGAGCACTCATGAGATGAGTAAGCTAAACAGTGACGTTAGATGATGGATACATGGGTCGTTATCTACTAGTCAATATAGTATCATCTAGATCATGATTGCGCATATAATCCTTAGACTTGAGGTGACAAGTTATCTGACATATTGGTGGCTATGGTTTGTTACTACTTACATACCAATGCTAGTCACGTATTGGTATATTGCATGTGGTGGCCAAAATCAATTGTATGTTGGGATAAGTGTTTAACCAAGAATGGATTCATTAACTTGGGTAACAAAATAAGGACTCCTATATCAAAAACAATAAAAAGTCATAGGATTCCTTCCTTGGTTACCCAAGTTAATGACTCCTTTCTTAGTTAAACACTTATCCCAACATACCACTGATTATGGCCACCACAAGCCATATACCAATACGTGACTAGCATTGGTATGTAAGCAGTAACAAACCATAGCCACCAATATGTCAGATAACAGGTCACCTCAAGTCTAAGGATTATATGCTCAATCATGATCTAGATGATGTAATATTGGCTAGTAGGCAACAACCCATGTATCCATCATCTAACGTCACTATTCAGCTTACTCATCTCATGAGTGCTCACGTGTTGTCACGACATCACATGTTTGTAGCATGAGACTCACTACCTCTATACTAATAAGTATCTCATACTTATCATAGATAACAACAGAGGTGATGGTCTTTCGGATTAATGGCGTCCCTACCAATAATCCTATGACCATGAACAACCTTTAAATCATCTGTTAAAAGAGCAATTTGTCATTCATATTCTGAAACTCTTTGAGAATAGATTCCCTATAGAATACTTAAGGGACATAGATATGTTCGATACTAGAAATGTTTCTACTTAAAGAATATATATACTAAAGCCAGTTAGGTTTTCATTTACATTCACATGTTGAGTGTAAGCTCTAGGGCATACACTACTAACAATCTCTCACTTGCACTAGAGCTAGTGCAGAGCCAAATAACTTAGTATCTAAGACTCATCTTTGAAGATGAAAGTCTAACTATTAGTTGACTCATAACTTTAGTTAATAGATATATTGTGATACCAACTGACACTATTTTCTGCCTTA
>CAOJBK010635673.1:0-13836 GCA_948294925.1 Codiaeum variegatum | reverse complement strand
GCATCATAGGCAAGGAATGGCAATATTCTTTACAGGTTTAGTGGAAGCAACTTGTTCCACCTTATGTACAAATTGATCAAAAGAGTAATAAGGTAGTAAGCGGGAGTGCCATAATAAAATTCCCTAAATCCTCACGGCAGCGGCCAATCCACAGTTTATTTATTTATTTTAATACAGTTATGAACAAAAAACAAACAATTATGAGCAATTATGAAAACAAATTAAATGAGCAATTATGAGCAATATTCGTTCATGTTTTCGTTCATAATTGTTAGTTTGAATAATCGTTCTTTTTCCATAATATTTGATCCAAATAAATTCGGCGAAATTCAAGAAAATTACCATACATAGAAAATTATCACAATAATAATTTTCTATCATTAAATTCAAATAATTCTATGACAAGAACAGGCTCCGATACCAATTGTAAGACTATCAAATTTGTCAAGATCGATTACTTGCCTAGGAAATTATTTGATATCATAAAACAATTATAATAGAAACGTTAATCGGAAGCGTACCTTGATCCATAATCGTAATCCTTTGATGTTACCTCGTAATCCGTTCAGAATTTTAATCTCACCTTTCTTCTACTTTACTGCGTTCTTTGATGGATAAGAACTGTTAACCGCACAACATACGTGCGTATTGCTTTCTATTTATAGAAGGAAGAGGGAATGGATAATTAATAACCCTACCTGATTCTGATGTCTCTTAAAACCCAATAACCATCATATTGGGCCATATTTAATTTAGAACCAGCCCTTTAATTACATGGGCCACAGATAGATTATAAAATAATCTAACACTAATTTCCTCAGTGTTAATGTTAAATTTAGTCCGCAGCAAGCGCAATGTTTATTAGCTTATTTCTTTAACCATTGGGAACGCTATATTTGGTTTAGATTTTCATGCTGTTTAATTATTAGTCCACATATTTTATTTAATGGTGATCAAGTTTAATCTAGTTTTTGTTTTGCATAAGTATAATCCACTATGGTTGAAATATTTATTTGTGATTAAAAGGGTGAAAAAATGGTTCGAAGCTATAAATGGTAAGTTCATGGGTAGGTACAATTCATGCATAGGCCGTGTGGAAGAGGGCGTGCAACGAGAACTTTGTGCCTATTTGAGCCAGTTTTGCATGACTCATAATTCATATTTCACATTCCGTGCAACCAAACCATGCTATTTGTTTCCGTAGCTATTGTTTTTCCACCTCTGTGGCACGGGCCCCTATGTCAAATTGCACAGTTTGTGCATTTTGACAGTGCCATTGTAAAAACCTACTGTGCTTTTTAACCTCTCTTTCACTGATCATTACTCTATTTGCAGAATCCCATGCAAGCATGCCATGCAGCAAATATTTGATTGCATTAAACAAAATATGGTGTTTCTTTATTTGTATATATAAATATCTGCTATGTTTTCAATTTTTAAAAATTTTTTCCATTTATATTAATATGTTTTGCACATTGTGAGTCACCAACCGAATGGCCCGCGGAATTTCCCCGAGTAGCACGCTCGCGGGCTTTGTGGCCCGAGGAAACCTAACGAATTGCGCTCTCGGCGTCGCGGATTGTGGTCGGATTCCCACATTTGTACATCCACATATGTTCATTAGCATATACGTGGTATGTAAAGTGTTCAGAATCGCCATCTAATACTTTAAGAAAATCGATTTTTCTCAGGTGATTAAGAAAATCTTTTAGTTGTTAACTCCATTTTAGAAAAAAAAAAGATATTTTCTACCCTAATTGGAAAAGCTATTCTTTTTGGAACTAAATGGAGTTCGTGGATTCGTGATCTGAAAACATTTTATAAAAAGTAGTTTTTGTACCATTTTTTAAAAGACAACTTTTAGCTCGAAAAATCATGCAATTTCAGTTAAAATGGGATTTTCGTGTAGTGTTATAAATGCATGAACATGCCATAATGCGGATGACAAACACATAAAGTGGTAAATACAGATTTTACCAGAGGTCCTTCCTCTAACCCATTTCAGATTTTAGGGAAGGCACAACACTCCAAATAAAGCAGTAAATTATAATTCAAAATCAATCACAATTAGGAGGTCTCCCTTCCGGTCTTATGATATGGGGGATCACACATTCACTAAAATTATACGTAACTAATGATAATAATCACACAAAAAATAAATATAAACAAATATATTTAACCGAACACATAATGAAGCAGAAAATAATAAAATGAATAATAGGGAAAAATATCAAAAAAAAATGCAAATTTGGGGTTGAAGCCATTAATGGCTTGCCGACACACCCTTTTGAATGAGAATCAAACTCCACGTCGTTCTCCCTTCTTACGAATAGTGGGACTGTTCTGGTAACAGTGTGTGGTTTGGTATTCAGCAGCTAATTGAATTTAGTTTAATAAAAACAATTAGCCATTAGACTATTAATCAATTCTGAATTTTGAGTAATGAAAAATGATTTTTGAATGTGTTTTACATAAGTCAATTTTAGGGTTTAATTGATTTTAATTATGAAAAATAATTTTTCATAAAAACGCCTTAAATCAATATTAAAGGGCTTAAAACAAATATGAAAATTGAGGACAGACACCGTGGTTACCTTTGGTTTGCGAGGTTTCGAAACTGATGGGTTGGAGGACTTGAGAAAACTGGAGTGGGTATTCGTTGTGCTCGAAGAGCATAGGAATCTGTTTGAATTGAGCTAGAACAAAAAGGACTATAGAGTAACTAGCTAGATTGATCATTTGGACGGACTGGAACAATTGTATCTATAGTATCAAACCAAAACCTTGAATTAAAATTATAGTGTTTAGGATCCATTTTTATTGTTTAGGAGGCATCAAAAACTGTTTTAGAGGCTTTGTAAATGAGAAAAATGTGTAAAAATTCATGTAAAAAAGTTGGAACCCGTGTTTGTTCTGAAACATCCAATTTATAAGGAATCGTGCTAGAAACCCTAGGCTTGGAAACATGTGCGCAACACGTAATACGCATGCGTGTGGGGCTTTACGCATGTGTGAACAATCTTACACGTGAGCGAGTAACGCTACATATGCACGACTCATTTTACTCATGTTTGAGCCCTTATACGCGTGCATAGGCTGTAGTTTTAGGCCTGGGTTTTCTAGCTCAATTTTTTGGGTCCAATTCGGTCTGACTCGATTCAATTTTTTGAGTTTACTAGGTTTGTTTGAAGTCCGATTTGTGCTCAGTCATATCCGTTGGGCTCGTATTAACTAGCCAGATGCAATGGTACAAAAATGAGAATTCACAGCTGCTCCCCCTTAGCAGTCGTATTCATGGAAATATGACTGCTAAGTGTGAACACAGTAAATGCAATGATGGATTCCTTGCCTATAAATAGGGCTTGAGATTTCACTTTCAACTCTCAACTTCAGGCTTTCTTGCATTTGTTCTCAAAATATCTTCTTCTACCTTTTTGATTCGGAGAAAAGCCTTTGGGTGATACCGATTGATATTATCGAAGAAGAGGAAGATATGTCAGCACGGTTGAGTGCGTCTTTAGAAGGAGAGGAGATTCCCATTTTTTACGCTCCTTCACTTGACAACATTGTGAATAATACACAATTTAGCTTTTCTGCAGAAGAGTTACTTGGCGAGATACCTGAGTCATCTACCCCGCCATTTGATTCTATTGCAGTGCCATTACCGGAGTGGGACACTACCAACCACTTGATGATGGACAGAGTACAATTGAACACACCTACCAACCCAAATCTGTTTGAGAATCGCCAGGCACTTGCTAGCTAGCTCAGCTTTCTAATAGTATGTATTTTCCCTCTCTTTTTTATTTTTCTGTGCGGTTTTTATTTTTCAGTATCTTTTTTTGCGGCATGCTTTCATTTTTCACTCGCATTTTATATTTGCACTAAAAATAAAATAGACTTAGAAATAAGAAATTGGAATTGAAAAAAATGAGCAAGGAATGCGTACCTGTAGGATGGAAATTTTAGCCAGAAAGGCGGCAGATCTTGCCTGGGCAGCATGATGGCATTTTTGGATGCTCACGAGGAGGTTGCTCAGCGTGTAGCTCCGGCTCAAGTGATGTGCTGGTTAAGTTTAGACATAGGGCATTCTCTTGATAGAAATCTTATTTTTTCCCTTGCTGAGAGGTGGTGGCAGACCACTAATACTTTTCATTTGCCTTTGGGGGAGATGACCCCTTCGAGTGGTTTTGTTTGATTAGGATGTGCTTTGGGCACCGGAATGTCACTTTTGATGTGAGGGTGAGACAATGCCATGAATTGGGGGAGCGCTTGGCATGCAATACTTATAGGAAGGTGCTAAGGATTGCTTTACTGGACTTGCTATCACGAAGGGACCTAATAAAATACACTGCTAACCAGTGTGCCCGAGTCTATTTGCTAATCATCTTATCGACCATTTTTCTATACAATGAGTCGGGTTAGGTTGATTTGAAGATCCTAGCTTCACTGGAGAATTTGAGAGAGCTAGGAGAGTATGATTAGGATGGAGCCGCTCTAGCTCCGGTGTACAGAGGAATGGGCATCTTGTCTGATACTACTAGGGTTGCTATTATATTGATTACCATTGTGTGGGAGGTCAATATTACCCTTTTATTTCATTTGCTCAGATGCTTTATTAAAATTATTGAACTATCTACTTTCTTTTGTAATTATGGGCCTTCGCCCATTTTACTGAGCTTGCCCCCAGGATCATGTTACAGGACCAGTTCCCCTTTTCGATCATGAGGATGTGGTGTAAAGAGTCATGGTTTCCTAATTAGGAGACTTTTACCTTTTCTGACTACCATCGTATTTTGGCAACCATGAATTATGTATGCTTCGATAACTTAACATGTACCTCTTAGCAAACTTTTGATTTACTACTTTGATGATTTTAGGTTGTATGTAGATCTTTCCACATGATTGATCTCGAGAATGTCGACAGAGATGTTATTGGTATTACCACCACTCAAAGGCAGATTCTACTAGGCTCAACAGTGCTGATGGAGTTCTTCATCGGAGAGCGTGTCATGGCTTAGTCTACCGATGAGAGGATGGTGCCTACTGATCCTCCAATAGAGATGAATGAGGAGGTGTCTGATGGCTTCCAAGCCTACTGGAGAATAAGGGAGCTCAAAAGGATTATCTACTAGTGGATGCTTCATATCTTGAGTTTCTGGTGGCTTGTCTGATGACTGAAATGCCCCCATTCCATGCTGATTATGGATATGTTCAGAGGGGAGGCCACGTTACTGCGAGATGAAGGCCTTGTAGAGGGAGTAGTCATCCAGGTACACCCCATCAGAGTTATAGTTCCTCAGGCATGGACACTTCTTCTTCCCGCATGCTTGCTAGCTCCATTCAGTCTTTGTGTTAGATGCCCAAAACTTCTAATCATGTTTCTTACATCGATGTGGCAGGTGTTAGAAAGGTGCATTACATTAGAAACAATTTCTTGCTAGGAGTCTAGAGGATGGACTTTGATCATCTTCTAGAGACAATATGCCTCTGAACTTTGAGTCGATCACATTTATTTCCCATACAATTTCTGATTTCTATCTATTTTTAGAGGTTCTAAGCTTGATTTATGGCCAGGGTATGGACAACTATTAGAGGGCAGTATATTGTCTGAGCACCACACTTTCAAAGGTGATCCTTATGAGGAGCCAGATGGAGCGGACGGTTGTTAGACGATGTTGTGCACCAGTGGATCCCAAAGAGGGAGAGGAGGAAGCAGAGCCTGAGTCCGAAGATGATCCATGATGTATTCATGTGTGAATGTTATTTTGGTTATATTCGAGCCCCAATTGCGGGCTTTATTAGAAAAAGAATATCAGTTTTATGTTTTTAAACTTATTCGATTTTTATGAAAATTCTGAAAATGTTATTTGTTTCATGATTTCCTGATTTTTAGAACGATTTGAGTTGGAAAAATACTTTGGGACGAAAATCGAGCGAAAAATGGAATCAGATCAAATCGAAATGGATTGTTGGGGGATCGCAACACGATAAGTGGTAAGAGCTCAACGCCTCATGTATTTGTTTCAATGCATATGCATGTGTATGTCTCCATACGCATGCGTTTTGGCCTAAGCTCATGCGTTTTGGTCAAAACATGTACATCTTGCCTCGTTTTATATGCCTAACCTTTCAAACTCAAATTTTCTACCTCGGTCCATGTGCCACTATAAATAGCCATACAAAAAATGATTTTTGACTCAGAAAATCACTGGAGAGTAAAATTATTTTACAAAAAAGTCATATTCTTTTCTTTTTCCGAACATGGAGCACTTTTTTAGCCACGTGATGCATGAATGGTGTCTGAAGCTCAACAAAGTGCAGCAGATCAACCTCGGGAGATATGGTATGTTAGCTTTACCAACTCTTAGGGGTGTGAAAATTTATTGGGTTTTTTTGAATGCTTGTGTACAATTTTGGGATCCTGTTGATCACGTGTTTCAGTTTGGGGCTGGCATGGACGAGATGCGTCCAACCTTTAAGGAATTTTCATTTTTTATGGGCATGAATCCTGAGGTTGTTCCAATTGAGTGGGTAGGCTATTTTAACTCGTTCAAGAAGCTACTAGATATGAGCATAAAGGTTGTATTAGGTATAGTGAAGGATGATTTAGTGGACCTGCTTACATTGGCCCTTATATTTTGGGAGGAATCCATTTGGATGGCTCAGTGATTGAGGACCTATTCCTTTGAAGTGACTACGGGTTACATCTTTGTGGGCCCACTTGGATTTGGGGATGAAAAAATAGCTGAGCTGATACTCCAAATGGGTGAGGTTAAGTCGATTGTGGGTATGATTTTAGCTGAGACATTGGTGAGCCTTGATCTTTATTACAATTTAAGAAAGCATTGGTCTATCAGTCCAATTCTACTTCAGGTATTTGGACCCTCTTTTTTATGCTTATCTGCTTTAGCATTATTTTGAGGCTTTTCTGAATTATGTGTTTGCTTTTTAGATTTGGCTGAGAGATCATCTAAGGATCATTCCTAAACATGATAGACCTAAATATTCTGCTGCTTGGTAACTTACTAGGAGGATGGACATTCTCTTTGGCTCTGGGCGGGAGTGGATTAGCTGGCTTTTAGAGCTGAGTCCCTCTTATCTGCTATGGAAACCTGATTGGTACATTATTAAGTGGTTCATTCTAAGGAGTCAGGATTTCAAGCACATATATCTACTAAGTTTCCAGCATGTGACTTGGTATTAGCCATTAGAGTTCTTTGTCAGATGGGACATGATCGAGATTTTCCCCCAGATGGTCCTTTGTTCGTGGCAACCAGAGTGAATGACAGAGTGGCTAGATTTGTTCTCTCTCGCTAGATTAGAGACTATTAGAGGGCCATGGTGATTCCTGGTGATGACTATAGCAAGTCTGAAGAGTACCTTACATGGTGGATTGAAGCTTGTTGGCCAAAGGAGAAGGCCAAGCGATATGCTCTTCTAACTGAGATCGAAGGTTGAGTCTAAGTCTAGACTTAGAAAAATAAGACTTATGTTTGATTTATGCTTTGTTTTGTTTTCTGATTTGTCTTATTTTGGTTATTCCAAAAAATGAATAAGATCTCAATAAACATTTTAATTTTATTAAGCTCTAATTTTTGCCTAAGCCACCCTTTCGGGTTTTCAACTTAACGAGCTGCCTTAATTGTTGCCTAGACCACCTTTTCAATTTTCAGTCTAGCGGGCTATAACTTAAATTTTGCCTAAGCTACCTGTTTGGGTTTTCAACTTAGCAAGTTTCATTCTTTTTTCGATTCATGTTTATCTGTTCTTTTTTACTCTTGCATGCAATGTTAAAGAGCCCAAATGAGAATGAAATAATGATTTTTATTGAACAATTTAGACTATGTCTATAAAGGCTGCCTATATATCTCCTTACAATAGATATTTTACAAATTGAAGTACATGATAATTTAGGAGAATCAGGTCCACATAGTTCTTGTTTGGTAATGTGATGCCTGAATGCATGCTCATACAACAAGAACACTATATGAAATACTTCTGAAGTTGATCAAGGTTGGTTGGATGGTTGAACTCATTGCTGTCGACGTCCATCAGGATGATGGCTCCGCCTGGCATGATCTTCTTGATGATGTACAGGCCACTCTAAGGAGATCTGAATTTTCCTCGAGGGTCTTACACAACTTGCCTGATTTCCTTGAGAAACAAGTCACGTTTCTAAAGATTATGACTTCAAACCCATTTGTTGAAGTGCTTGATTTGGTAATTTTATGTGTGGTGGAGTGCTTCCATCCTTTTCTCATCAATTGTGTTGAGCTGGTCATAGTAGGCCTGTTGCCAATCGAGTTTAAAGATCTAAGCTTCTTAGAGAACTCTAATTGTTTGAATTTCCAATTCTATGGGGAGGACTGCTTCCATTCCATTGACTAGTGATTATGGTGTAGCTCTGGTAGCTGACTTATAAGTAGTTCTATACCCAAGGAGGGCGTTTGGCAGATGTAGGTGCCACCTTTGTGGTTACTGATAATTTTTTGGAGCATGTTTTTCAATGCTTTATTTGCAGCTTCAACTGTTCCATTTATCTGAGGTCTATATAGAGAAGACCTATGATGCTCGATCTTTTCCTTTTTTTAGGAGAGTGACTACCTGTTTCTAGAACTGGGAGCCATTTTCAGAGATGATCTCATATGGAATACCATTCCTTGCAATGATGTTGATTTTGATGAACTGTGCTACTTTCTTAGAATCCAGAACTTGATATGGTGTCATTTCAATCCATTTAGTAAAGTAGTCTATTGCCATTAAGATGTATTCATGGCCGACGAATGACTTTGGCAAGATTTTGCCAATGATGTCAATGCCCCAAATATCAAAGGTCCAATGTGTAGAAATTGGATTGAGAAGGGAGGAAGGAAGCTTCTGGAACTTTTCATACTTTTAACATTTTTGGCACTTCGGCATACCGTGCACAGTCTCCATTCATGGTGAGCCAATAGTAGCCTTGATTCATGATTTTTTGAGATAAAACCCATCCATTCATGTGGGTGTCATCTCTTCCACCATGGATTTCTTCCATGATCTTGTCGGCTTCTTCGTCTGAGACACATCTAAAATGAATGCCATTTACTGTCTTTTTGTAAAGGATGTCACCTCTAGGGATGTATCCACTGGCAAACTGTCTAATGGTTCTTCTTTATGATTTAAAGGCACCCTCAGGATATTCGCCTTTAGTGAGGTAGACATAGATGTCTCAATACCATGGTTTCTCTTTGACTTGGATGCTCATGCAATGCGTCTAAAAACTCGGTTGACGCTTGATCCTTATCAAAATAGGATGGATAATGAATTCATCATGTATTTCTATCATAGATGAAAAAGTTGTCAGTGTATCAACAAATCTATTTTGAGTTCTTGGAAGGTAGTGTAATGACAGATGATTAAAAGTATTGGCCAACTCCTCGAGGTGCTTATGATAAGGAACCAGTCACTCCTCTCTGATTTTCCATTTTTCCATGGCTTATGAGACAGTGAGGTTGGAGTCACCATAGACCTCCAAGTTTCTGATGCTAATCTGGATAATTAATTCTAACCCAAACACACATGCTTCATATTCAGCTTCATTGTTGATTACCTCAAAATCTAGCTTGATTGTCAGAGGTAAGCTTTCATCAGTAGGTGTAAGGAACACCAATCCGACATCGTAACCTTTGTGGTTTGCTGCTCCAACAAAGAACAGTTTCCATGTCTCAGTTTGTAGGAATAGGATGTCTTCATCGAGAAATTCAGGATCTTCCCAATGATCGTCGGTTGGGGCAATAGACAGTTGATCAGAAATGAGACTACCTTTAATGGACTTTCTCTGAATGTATTTAAAGTCACAGGCTATCAGGATTTCCATCCACCTAGCCATCTTGTTATCTATGGCAGGCTTTTCTATGTGATATTTGAGGAGACTCTAATTAGTAAGGACATGTGTAATATATGCCCCCATATAATACCTCAGTTTGTGGTAGACCCATACCAGAGTTAGGCAGAGCTTTTCAATGTAGTTGTACTTGAGTTTGTGTGTCAGCATTCTCTTACTCAAGTAATAGATGGTGTTCTCTTTCTATGAGTCTGGGGCTTTCTGAGCCAGCTTTACTCCCATGGCTTCTTCAGTAACATTCAAGTAGAGTAGTAGAGGTTGACTAGACCTAAGAGGCTGTAGGATTGGTAGACTCATAAGATACCTCTTGATCTGTTTGAGGGCTTTCTGACACTCCTAAATCCATTGCTTGGAGGAATTCTTTTTTAGTATGTCGAATATTAGACTGCAGGTGTCAGCTAGTTGATGGATGAAACGACTGATGTATTGAAGATGACCTAGAAAGCCTCTTATCTCCTTTTTAGTTTTAGGAGGTGGCATGTTAAGGATGGATTTAAACTTGGCTGGATTGACTTCTATACCTTTCTTTCTAACCATGTAACTGAGGAACACTCTAGATGAGGCTCTAAATATGAACTTGTTAGGATTTAGCATCAAATTATACTATCAAAGTCTAAGGAAGAACTTCTCTAATACTTGTAGATGCAATTCAAGGGTTGCACCCTTAATGACCATATCGTCAATATAAACCTCCACTTCTTTATGCATTAAGTCATGGAAAATTATAGTAGCCATTCTCTGATAGGTGGTTCTGACATTCTTTAATCCAAATGGCATTACTCTGTAGCAGTAAGTGCTTTATTCTGTGATGAAAGTTGTCTTTTCCATGTTTGGAGGGTGGACTAGGATCTAATTGTACCTAATGGCGAGATCGATTAAGGAAACCATCTCTGAATCGGCTAGTGCTTCGACTAAAAGGTCTATATAGGGTAATCGAAAATCGTCCTTAGGGAATACCTTGTTCAAGTCCCAATAATCAACACACATTCTGAATTTTTCATCCTTCTTTGGTATTGGGATGATGTTTGCTAACCATGATGGGTACTTGATCGATTCGATGAATCTGTAAGAATGTTGTTTGGCTACCTCTTTATTGATTGGAATAGACCAGATAGGGTTCATGTATCTGATCGTTTGCTTGACAGTCTAGCAGTCTAGGTAGGTAGGAATCTTGTGATGGCGATGCTTGGATCTAGTCCGGTCATGTCATTGGGCTTCCAAGCGGAGAAGTCTTTGAATCTTCTAACTGCAAACTCAGTGTCCTATTTTGTTTGAGCATGCAAATACAATGTATGTGTTTTTAGGCATGTTATGAGTGCCAGTATTTATGGGTTCTTTAACTGCATCTTTTATTTTGTTAATTATTTTATTCTCTTATTCTGTTTGTTTGAGGTCAGATTCATCAATTGGAACATCAAAAGAAAATAAAGAGACAGGCTCATAGTAAGAAAATTTGGATGTCTTATTGATTAAAATAGGAGAGATGTCCATGGTTATATCATATTCATAGTTAAATCTCAATGGACCTTTTACATCATCATCAGACTCAGAAGAAGAGAACTCAAAGCCAGTACTCGACTCAGACTCAGATTCAGAATTGGACTCAAACTCCTTTTTTGATTCCAATTCAGCAACTTTGAAAGGACTTTCATCAAAGTGCCAATTCTTTAGCTATCCATTAGCAGGCTTGATTAGAATGGAGAGGTCAGATTTATCCTCCTTGTAGTAAGAACATCTATGTCGCCAGTCATGATCCAAGTAGTAAATGGGCTGATTGTCTTCAGTGGTCAGTTTCACATCAGAGAACAGCTCAAATCTAGAAACTCTAATACCAATGATAGGGCAAATCCATGGCTTAGGGAAAGCACAGTAAGGAATTGTCTGTCCCTCCTTGACAAAATAACCATTCAGGGTTCTGAAATAGGGCCTTAGGAAGATGTTAACTTCACCCCCTTGTTTGATGATTGCTGACTTTTCTTTGGCTTTGGCTTTTTCTTCCTTAATTTCATTATTTGTTGGGTTGTAACCCAAACCAAAAGGAGGAGTAGAAAATTTGAAGTTATTGAACGATTCAACTCCTTGTTAGTTTTTTTCCAAGGCCTAAACCAGAAAAGAAGGCCATGCATGAGGTTGTAGTATGGATAAAAAACCAGAGTGATTGGCTCTTTCAGGTCCTCAGAAATATGGATGAACTAAACAAATGAGAAGTCGGATTAAGGATACGCTGACAATTCAGGCTGGATTTTCAAGATAGGAACAGTGTCTGGGACTTTTGATTTTCCAGATAGATCATCCTTGATAGTAACAATGCCATTCTTCAGTGTGAATTTGACTCTCTGATGTAGAGTAGATGGCACAGCTTTGGCCTGGTGTATCCAAGGCCTACCAAGAAGTAGGTTGAAGCAAGATGGCATATATGTAACTTGAAATGGTACTTTGAAGGTGGTTATGCCCATAGTGACAATCAGAGTTGCCACTCCTAGAACTTCTCTTTTAGAAATATCATAGGCCTATACGATCTGATCAAAGGGGATGAAATATGAAGTAATCAACCCTAAGCAACTTATGACCTTCAGAGGGCAGACATTCAGTGTATATCCATTACCAACCAAGGACATAGGGACACTCTTCTCCCTTGTGATGTACAAGGCATCATTGTGTGATCCCCCAAGTTGGATCTCATTGTCAGAGAAGGAAATAGACCTTCCCTTTTTGGAACTGGTAATTGATACCACCAAAGTCTCAAGAGAGATGCCAGATGATGTATGGGTCTGGCTCAACGCCTTACAAAGAGCTTGGAGATAAGGATAAGAAGACATGAGAAAACTGCAAATAGAGATGTTGGCTTATGTCTTCTTTAATTGTTTCAATATGGGATCCTCTTCAAGTTTAGGAGTCCATTTAGTTTGAGCCACTGGTTGGCTCGAAGACAGAGGAATATCAGAAGATTGAGTGATATGACCACTTTTGGTTTTGGCATCCATCTCTTTTCCCAAATGCCTCAGGTTAATGATGACACAGTAGTAATCATTGTGAATTGACCTTCTTAAGGAAGTTTGGCCAATTTGAAGTGAGAAATGTGGGGAAAGTGACCTTTGTAAGGAAGATTGGTCATCTTCAGTGTAGTGATAATTGCTAAGAGGCACAATATTAGTAATGAGATGAGTTGAATCACCCCCCTCGAATTCATTTAGTATAGAATTCACATTGTGCTCAGGGAGAGGATTGGTGCCAATATTAGAAGTGGGCAGTAAGAGCTCATTATTATTAATAAGATCTTGAATTTTATGGCGGAGGGCCTTACAATCGTCAGTTTTGTGGCCTAGCCCTTAGTGGTAGTCACACCTTTCATCCTTGTTGAAGTTCTTTGGCAAGGGGTTTGGAATTGGTATGGGATCTAATGGTTTAAATGCACCCTTTATCAAGCATTATCTTAAGAGATAGCTCAGTGTTAATCCTTTTAGGTTGGAGAACTCCCTTTGTTGTATCTAGAGTGGTTTTACAGGCTGAAATTGCATTAACCCTACCCTCTTTCTGAGTGGTAATTGTCTTTTTAAAGTGGTAAGATGAGGTCTGGATTTCATCCTTGATGATATCTGAGTCAATCCCATCTTCAAGGCGAGTGCCAAAGCGACTAGGGCTTTGAAATCATGGAAATACTATGTTATCATTCAGTCTCGAAACACAAGCAATAAATTTTTAACAATTATGTCAATGTGTTCAGGGTCAGTTGATCTATTAACCATTTGGGAGGCTTTCTCCCTCCATCTAGTAATAAAGGCAGAGAAGGTTTCCTTTGGTTGCTGCTTGGTTGTTTCAGATCCCTTCTTTTGATGTCAACCTCTTGATTATAAAAGTATTTCTTTACAAATGCATCACATATGGATTCCTAGCTCCATTTCTTGGAATCCTCTAATTGTGAAAACTAAGTCAGAGTCGCACCATTAACT
>CAOJBK010634940.1:0-14436 GCA_948294925.1 Codiaeum variegatum | reverse complement strand
TTTTTATAGCTGCTGTCCCAAGGCCCATTGGTGAGTCAGTCCCGTCGATGAAGAGGAGTGCTGAAACTGCCATCCTAGAAAAACTCCCCAAAAAGATGAAACAAGGCAATTTTTCTTTTTGATTATATTCTTTCATTATCGCTAACAGTGTTCTTTCTTATGCAGAAGAAAAAGTTGGCATTGCCTAAAACTAGAGGTAGTATCACTGCCACTATTGCTAACCCTTCCACCGAGTAGTCTCCCTCAGAAGATCTACTATAACTTCCAAGCACGGGTCATAGTTAAGTAAAGGCACCCTGACGAGAGATCGATAAATCTGAGGCTTCGAAGGAGCCCTCGAAGTTAGATGCTTCCAAGGGGCACTCTAAGGAAATCTCCACTCAAAGGGACTTACTCCCTTCTATGTAAACCCTCTCTCATCAGGCTCCTTTGGAACCTAAACATGCTCCTATTGGTCAGACCCAAGAGAAATATATCACTGAGAGCTTCAGCCTTAAGTTCTCCCCTGTACAAGACCCTCCTCCAATTGTCTCTCCAGAAAGGGCCTCTCCCAAGAAGGTTTTTACATCTGCTTCTCCTGAGGTAGTTATTTTTATTTTGCTTTAATATTTTTTCTTAAAAATTTAGGTGCTAACTCCTCTATATTTTGCAGGACGACTTGAAAGACCTATAGGGTGTAAGGCCTTATCCAAGCTCGCGGGCTGCTAGTGCACCTCGAGTTCCTGGCCTTAAGGAAACCGACTGCGTGGAATCAGATTGCACATGGTGTTGGGATTTTGGCATGTCCCACTTTAGGTGAACTCCTTATAAGTTCATTGGATGCAAGCATGAATGTGTGAGTCACCACTCAATTTTTTGGAAAATCATTCAATTTTCATGATAATTAAGAAACCGTTTTTAACTCCATTTTTATGAAAAAAAAAAGTCTGACATTTTACCCAATTTTATGAAAAAAGGTGAGCCTCGAACCAAAGGTGGATTCAGGGACTCGTGATTGATAAAAATATTTTAGAAAATTGATTTTTTTTATTTTCTAAATAATTTTGGCTTAAAACGTTTGTATGGATTTGGTTAAGACAGATAGTTTTCATGTATGCATGACATACTTTCATGATGCATGAAAAACTATAATGTGCCAAAAATGATTCATGGACAGATATTATAATATGAATGGCAGGTGTAAGCAAAAAGCGATAAAAATGGCAGAAGTCAAACAGGGGTCCTTCCTCTAGCCCCTATAGGTTCTAGGGAAGGCACAAATCCCTAAAGGTGAATTAAAAGAAAAAAATAAAATAATCACATCAAAATGACAAGCAAATACGAGGGATTCATTCTCCAGTCTAACAGATCTAGGGAAGGTACACATTCTCCAAAAATTAATTATAAAACCAGACAAAATAATAATAATAATAATACAAATAAAAACATAAAAATAATATGAGAAAATACATAAAAATAAAGCTGATTAAAAATAAATAAAAAGGAAAATAATTGTTTTTAAAAATAGTTTTTTGGAGTTGAAGCCTTTGAACGGCTTGCCGATGTATCCCTTTCAATAGAAATCAAACCCCACATCATTCTCCCTTCTCGCAAAGAGTGGAGTTGTTCTGAGAAACAATTGGTTGGTTGGTGGATTGTTTAGAAGCTAATTCATTTTATTTTTTAAAGAATTAACTGAAAAGGATGTTAATCAATTCAATGTTTGACTTAATAAAAAACTGATTTTGAATGAATGAAATTTGGTTAAATCAGTTTTAAGGGCTTTTACTTAGAACTAAAATACTATATCATTTTTAGATATACTACCTTTGGCTTGCGTGGCTTTGAAACGGGAGGATTGGACAATTTGATGAACCCGGATCGTGTCTCCATTGTGTTTAGAGAGGTCTGTCTATGCAATGAATGGAGCATGACTCGTGAATTATGAATTGAACGTCTGATCAAGATGCTAAAAAACTATTTTTGGCAGTGTTTCGATGTACAAAGTAGTCTGAAAAATAATCTACAGAGATTCAGTACGAAAATTTATTCTCCAAAAGTTCCTGAATTGAGTGCCTGAGGGTCGAATTTATAGAAGAAACCAAGTAGAAAGAATCAAAAAGTGGGCCCAGTGCGTCAGAACCCTAACTCAGGCGTCATAGACAAAATACATGCATTTGGCCCTAAATGCACGCATTAGGGCTTAAACGCACGCGTTGGGCCTCTAATGCACGCGTTAGGCGTCTAACGCACGCATTTGGGCCTTGGTGGTGCATGGACCCGATTTTCAGGGTCCGATTCAATTTGATTTTGTCGATTTTTTTCGTCTGTTTTAAGGTTCGATTTGAGCTCGACTTAAACCTATGGGTTTGTATTGATGGACCAAATTTAATATTACAAAAGTATGGGTTCACAAAGGGCTACTTTGCTACCTTAGGATCGGATGATGAAGCTGCTCCCAAGTCCAAGGATAATCATGTTGTGCCTCCACTAAGGTTAATAAGAACATTGCAAAGCATAAACTAACACTCTTGGCGATGGCCAACAAAGGGCTCATGATGCTGCTTGAAGAATCTGCTCGCACAAAGACAAAAGAGAGTCTGCGATTTATCGTGGATTATGCCACCAAGGAGCATCTTCAGGTTAGCCAGACGGCAAGCAACTGTGAGAAACTCCCTTGACTACTTTAACAAGAAGTTCCATGCCTTTAAGTTCATCAGTTCCACTCAGAAGCAATTAAAGAACTCTCAAACTAAGCTCGCCTAGCATCGAGCCAATCAGAAAGCTTTTCAAGGACATGTCAAAATCCATATTGATGAGGCTAAGTCATTTTAAAAAGAGATGGGGCCTATGGCTAGAGAGGTCGAGGCGCTGGAAAAGAGATGGCTTCCAAGAAGAAGAAACAGACTCTTCTCAAGGAGAAAAAGGCCTAAGCTTTGGCGAAGGTGAGTAAAGCCCATGAGGAGAGTGGGAAGACGAAAGGAAGTATCAAAGTGTTGGCCGAGATCATCTCAAGCCTTGAATCTGTAGCCGAGATAAACTGAGCTATCGAGGAGACCCTTTAGTGAGAGATCAACGAGCTCTTCCTAATTATTTTCTTAAACTTTGTATTTGTAGTTTTACCTTTCTATAATATTTAACAAGTCCATTATGGGCATTTTGATTAATGATATCGACCATGGGGCCGTTTGTTTAAGTTTTTGCATTATTTCATAATTTCTTGAATGAATGTATATGAATGCCCATAAATATTTTCCCAAATAATGCCTTTGAACTTTAAAAATGCTTTTCATTTCATATGTACTTTAATCAGCAACCATAGTCGATATTTATAACCCATAAGAAAAATCCCTTAGTCGATTGATCTAACAAACAAAGTTAATTCATCAAATTGGCTCTAACATAATGACCCTAACCGGTAATATAACAATCGACCTTATAAAGTCAAACTTAGTTCAGTTCTTCTCTAACTCTTATAATCTGAGACTAATCTACTAAATTCCACAACAATGGCTTGTATAATTTCAGGTACTTGTTATTGATGGATCAGTCTGGGTTCCTTCCTTCCTCGTGTGAAAGTCGGTAAATGTTGTTGCCCATGATTTCCTTGACTTCAAATGGTCTTTCCCAATTAGCTGGCCATTTTTCCAATTTAGGCTACTTCTCCTTGAGCAACATGATAACTTTCCAAACTAGATCTCCAACTTTGAACTTAGACTTAAACCACTTATTGTAAGCTCTCTCAACCATTTTCTTCTGCATTTGCATTCGGTCTAGGGTAGTTATCTGTATGTAGTACAACTCATCCAACTTCCTATACACAGCTTCTTCATATTCATCAGGGGTGAGTTGGTCTTGGTGCCTCCTCCTGGTGGACTTAATAGTAAGTTCTATTAGGATCATTGCATCAAGCCCATAGCCGAGCTTGATGGGGTGGCACCTGTTGCTATCTTGTTGCTTATCCCTATGGCCCAATAGGTGTCTCCCAATAGTTCATGCCATTTCTGAGGATTGTTGTCCACTATCTTCTGGATGATCCCCTTGATCACCTTATTGGTAGCCTCTACCTAACCATTTGTTTGGGCGTAGTAAGGAGTTGAATATAGCAACTTTATCCCACTTTCATTGCAATATTCTTTCACTTCCTTTCCCATGAACATGGTTTATTGGTCTGTTGTGATCGTCTGGAGTAAGCTGGTCCGAGTGACTATGTATTCCTTGATAAACCCAATCACAACCTTTTAAGTCACGTTCCTTAAGGGAACTGCTTCTACCCATTTTGTGAAATAATCAGTGGCTACCAAAATAAAGCAATGATTTTGGGAAGATGGGTGATATATCTTCCCTATAACATCCATAGCCCATCCCTTAAAGGGCTAGGGTTTAATGATTGAATGAAGCTCCTCTACTTGTGAGATTTGGATACAACCGTGTTTTTTACAGGCTTCGCACCCCTTGGCATAATCCATACAATCCTTCTCCATTATTTCCCACCATTAGCCATATTGTTGCAATAATTACCTCATTAACCTCTCTTCTTAATAGGCTCTAACTTTCCCTTCATAAACCCCGACCATGGTAACATTGCTTCTTTGAGCTCGATGCATAATAAGAGTTAGTCCTTATATTTCCTATACAAAACCCCTTCCTCCTACTAAAAGTTAGGGGCGAAGAGTCTTGTTTGGTGATCATCATCTATAGATGGATTTTGCAGGAACTCAACTATGGGCTTTCTCCAATACTTAGTCGCATTGGATGCTTCTCTACTTGCTTTTAGAGCTGGCCGATACCCTTTGAATATAGAACTGATATCGACCTATATTCCAAAGGAATTTCCTCGAACCATTGTAGATAGCCTAATGCCCCCTAGGTGAGTCTGTTTGTCTCTTCATTGGAAGCACTGGTAGCGTATTCCAAAGAGATATACTCAAAAGCCTCTAATAAGTTCATTGCTTTGTTATAATAGGGGTGAAGAATAAGTAGATATGCGATGATATGAGATTCAAGAGATTTAACAATCCATAGTCAATCGTCTATGAACCTTTTACAATCGGGTCAATCAATTATGCCAAATGATCCAATTATCAACAGAATCATTTACTAAAGCTTATCCTATTAGCTATTGCATTCATAGAAATAATATAGCAAAAACATGCATCAATTATTGAATTTAATCCTAAAACTTATATTTCTAATTCATTTTAGAATCCTAATTGAATGGGTTTCATGTTCGGATTTTCACTCTCGCTCCATCACCCCAAACTCTTAATCAAACAAATTGGAGATCAAGTAATTTTTTATAGTCAAGCACTCAATTCATATTAGCAAAAGTATGGCATAATCTAAAGACCCAAATACTCAATTTCATATCATGACTACTTCATGCAAATCCTTAGACAATGAAGAATTTAGCTCATAATTGGAATAAACTTCAACAAATTAACATTAATAACCATGGGAAACATGATTAATCTCGTAATACAAGTAAACCCAATAAACAATTAAAGAAACAAGTTGAGGAATTAAACCTTGAAAGAGTTGTAGAAAATTCTTAATCTCTTGAAGAATTTTCAGCTCCAATCTTCTTACAAGCCAAATCAAATGGAAATTAACTAAATTTATGAAATCTAAGTTAAATATAAGAGAAAAATAGTACAAAACCCTAAAGAATCTCAAAATCTATCTCTAAATCTCATATTCAATACGAAATTGATTACAAAAATAGAGTGAAATATTATTTATATAGTGTATGTGAAAGTCTGTTTGTACGGCCCCATATATATCCCTTTAACCCGTACGGCCATTTCAATGTCACATAGAGATATGTACGGGCTAGCTTCATCTGTATGGCCAGAATGCAGTTATGAATGACGTACAAATAGCATATTTCAACTCAGAGATTTGTATGGTCTATCTTCATTTATACAGCAAAATAGATCTTCTGTACGGCCCCTACAAATGACTTGAACCTTAGAACATCCAAAAATTGCTCCTTTGATTTCCACTCGCTCAGGAACCTCATCTTTAGCTCTGAAAACTCCTTTTTTTGTGTAGATTCCTAAACTTTGCTAAAAATCACTTAACAAACCAATTAAACATATTTTTTGGATAAAAATAAACCTAAATATGGAGGAAAATAATAAAAAATACACCTAGAACAACTCATACCCACTTAAGACTTTGCTTGTCCTTAAGCAAAATAGAACCTCAACAATGCATTGATAAACTAACTTTCTCAAGCAAGTCATATAAAACCAAATTTTTATCAACCATCAAAATAGATCAAGGTCTAAATTCTCCCAGTTAACTATTAAACTCCAAATTTAGAAATTAGTTTCAAAAATTTCAATGACATTATAGCATCTCTAAATATTAAAATTTATGCTAAATAACTTAGCACACTTCTTTAATGAAACACAGTTAAAACTAGAAAATTATAAATTTTCATACTCAGTAACTAACTCAACTTTCTTGAAAACAACACACATGTCATATGAATTTTCAACTTTAAGTTCATATCTTTTTTTTTTTCACTTTAAGGAGTCCGACTTAACTGATTACGTCATTAGCCTTTTAACACGATAGTAAATACTTTCTAGTGCCGACCCCCAGTTACTCAGCTAATCACAAATATCAGTTGGCTATTAGCACTATTCATAGTTCCATATAGTTAGTTTGCTTTGCTCAAAATGGGAACCAACAAAATATGGAATTAGTTCTAAACTCCTTTCTAATTTGTGCATACTTTTATTTACTTACAATTCATGCAGGCTATCCCAAAAAGGTATCATTGAATCCTTAAGATTACTGTAAATGTTTTGCCAAAACTTTAACCATGCAACATTATAATCCACAATGCTAAAAAATTTATTAAAAATTTTGAAGCTCAACTATGCCATAATACCAAAGAAATTCTTTACTCATGACTTCTAAATTCAAAACTTAGTCACCAATCAAGAAAATCGAAACAATGACCTATAAGAACAATTGATTTTAAAAAAATTTGACAAAAAACATGACTCAAAAGAGATCATTAGTTATCAATACATTGTCAACACTTGTTTTTACTTTGAGATCAATCACGCAATCATTCAAGGCATATAAAATAAAAACATTGAGAGCAAGCAATCCTCACCCCTCTCCCCTCCCCACACATACAGACATATTCACACTTTGTCCCCAATGTGTTGAAAAAGAAAATTTTAAGAATAAAGAGAAGGGAAATAGAAAAACTACCTGGAATAGATGTTTTCTGGCAAAAGGGCTCCAAGAATGAGCCTGACAGTACAACTATAGTACCATACAAAACAAAAGCTCACAAAATAAGTGGTTACGGTAATATAGTATCCAGAAAAATAAAAACAAATACAAAAAAATAGAAAAATCAAATCAATATACAATTATCCAAAAGAAAATAAAAAGAAAAACAACAAAGTAAAAAAAGAAAAAGAAATCGTCCCGAGATAATTGGCCTTAATGGCCAGCAGCGTCATCATCATCAGAGGAAATCTCCTTGACATCATCATCATCCTCGTCAAACTCTAACTCTCCAGCCTGATCATCCTCATCGAACTAGGAGTCAGAATAAATCTTGTATCTCTTCGTGGACTTTGGCGGTGGTCGAGGTGGTGTGTATCCTTTCTCCCTCCAATAGGCCATCAAAGAATTGATGGTCCACTCTATATAATCTTGATTTCTTCATAAGAGATGCAACATCTGCTCTTGATTTTGCTTTATGTGATATTTATTGCTTTCCACCTGGAAAAATTATCGCTCAAGTTGGGTTACCTTTCTCTCACCCTCCTTTCTCTATCTAAAATCACCTCCAGACAAGCATCTCCAGTCGATAAAGTTAAAGGCTCTGTCAGCCACATAGGTGGGAGGGTTTGGCAATGGAATCGAACTCGATGGTCCAGCTGCAATAGTAGGACGCATAGAAGAAGAGGAAGGAGGAACCTCAGCTATAGGATCATAAATAAAATGAGCTGGAGGCATTGGCTCATGAGCACCCCAATTATGGTTCAAATTGCGGACCCTATCAACATTTATGAACATCGGGGATCCATCTTTAGTCATCACGGAGATAGCATCTAAAACCCCCAACTTTTGGGCCAAATGTGTAATATAAACACCCTCAACCAAGTGCCCATCAGTCTTCCTTGCTTGCTCCTTGAAGAATTTCAATAGGAGGAAATTCATATTGTAACATAGATTTTCTCTCAAACATCCCAAGCAGAAAATATAGGTAGTTTGCATGGTCCCGGTGCTATTGTATATGGTTGTGATAGTATGAGCCAATAGATGATGCATTACTCATTTAGGGAACTCATGGTAACAAGTAACTTTCCGTCTATTAGCCTCAAATCTTCCACCTCAAGTGGTATACTTATGCCATATGTCCTCAACTTGGTTCTCCATTGCGAAATCAGTCAGAGCGCGGTGGTACTTTGGAGAATTGATCTCCGCCTATATATAGAGCCCAAAATGCCGATCAAAGTCATCAACACTCATATGAAATGGAGTGCTACCAAGTCTGAAATCAACCTACTTATTCCAGTTATAGCACTTACCCTCTATTTAAAGGTGCAATAGAATTTGAGGGTAAGCTCCCTTTAAGCCATCTCTGTGATATCGAAAAGATTTCACCATCTCGGTTGTTCAGTAAATCGCCTCAGCCGCTTATCCAACCTAGTATTTGAAGGCTAATCCAGTCGACTACCCAATGTGGCATGAATGGCTTATTATCCAAATCCATAAACAGTTTATGGGAAGTGTGATCATGGAACCTTGAACACAGATGATTGGGCTTAAATGCCCCATTTACCGATGCCGGAGGTGGTATGGCCAGCGGGTTCACCGTTAGAGCTCTCTTCTTCCCCTTGCCCTTGTCCTTGGATTGGACTTTAACTTTGCCTTTTTCCTTGTCCATCTGCAAAATAGACATAATAAATTAAGCCAAGCAAAACCAATGCCCAAACATAAACCATCGTTAGTTTAGCAACACATTATTCAAACAATTAAGAAAACAAAGTAACAACTAACCAATACCAAGTGTTCATCCAATTCCATAAGGGAATTACTAAAAATATCATTGAAGTTCAAATGTAATGAAGAAACATGCAAAATGGTGCAAAAAAATTTATTGGGGCATTTTATTGAACACTTGGTGTGCACAGTGTTTGAACTATGGTTGGGCAAAAATTTCAATCATGCAACACTCCAAATTTCATAAATAATCAAAAATAAAAAATCCACATACCCTAACTAACAATATCAATTCAAAATTTAAGTTCTTAATCATTAAGTCTGAACCTAGGGTTCTTATGTATTTGAAACAAAAATTAGAAGAAAATCCCCTAGGTTTCTAAATTAATATGATCAGGGGAGTTAAATGAGAGTTAATCAATCAATATAAATGAATTGTAACCCCCTAATCACATTAATTCAACGAAAATCAATAGAATTTCAAAAGTATTAAGAATAGAAAACTTTTCCATTCTTTTCCAAGAGACTTGATTCAATGAAAAGTGTATGTGCTTGGAATTTGCAGATGCATGATGGAGTGGAATGATTTGTGTCCAAAAAACTGTGGGTTAGGGACTTTTTGGAATTGGTCTGTGTATGTATGTGTTTGTGGGTAGTGAGAGAAGTGCTTTAACTTACCTGTAGAATCGACCTTAAGTAAGATATGTACGGGCTGACTAGCTTTGTACAGCTTCATACATATCACATTTGCTTATGCAAAAATTAAAAATCAAAACATAAAATTGTACGGGAAGTTGGCTTATTTGTACGACCTCGTATAGATGATATATGCCCGTACAAAACTAGAAAAATATGAAATAGAGAAACATAGAAATGTACAGGCATTGGGCTTATTTGTATGACCCCGTACATAAATGTTTTTTTTAAACAGTGGGATGTATGGCCTGGGATTCAATTTGTATGGCCTCGTACATCCTTTAAAGACACGTACATATTTGTGGATTGGCCAAACAAGTATGCACGGGTTGAGCATGACAAAAACACAACTTCCCAAAGTTTTTACACTTCTTTTTACCACTTTTCGTCTGCAAAAAATTACACAATCACACAAAATATACAACGTGCATTATCTCATAACCAAAAAGAATAAAAACACAAAAATTGAAGAAAATGAATAATAAAAAAACCTAATGGAGGGTTGCCTCCCACCCAATATTTTTTTAATACTGTCTTTGCTGGACATTGAGGTAGGATTAACCTACCTTGGAGGAGTTAAACCTCTCATTATAAAATCCAAATTTGTTACTTTAAAAACAAGATATTCCATGAGCTCCATTCCAACTTTCTTTTAAATTTTTCTGGCAAGACTCAACAATAGACTTAGGTAACCATATAAGATTACTTTTTTCATTCAATATTTTTCTCTTTTCTTTTACCTTTCTTGCCTGATTTTGGCTTTCCCTTATTTTGACATTCATTCTAACCTTCATCTTTTAATATGCTCACCGATGTTTGGGCCAATTCATTCTCCACATCAAATGAAGGCATATTCTCATCTTGAAGTTTAGCTATCTCTTTTTACTGCACAACACAACACTTCACAGAAACGCTATCAACCATATCCACATTATCATTTAACGGTTCATGTTTAACAATGGTTTCACATAAATTGACTTACTCATTCATGATAGTGTGTGCATAATTCTTAGGTAGTTGGAAAACTATTTGGTCATTACCCACTCTTAGGGTTAATTTCCCCTTATAGACATTTATGATGGCTCTAACAGTTGCAAAAAATGGTCTCACTAAGGTGAGAGAGTTCTCAACATTATCGTCCATTTCAACTACCACAAAATCAATGGAAAAAATAAATTTCCTGACCTTAACCAACACATCTTCAACTATTCCTTTAGGATTAATAATAATAATAGATTTATCAGGTAATTGCATTTGAAGATGAACTGGTTTAGGTTCTCCTAAACCCAATGCTTTAAAAACTTTTAAGGGCATAACACTAACACTTGCCCCTAAGTTAGTTAATGCTTTATCAATATTCAAACTACGTAAAAGATAAGAAATAGTAACACTCCTTGGATCTTTAAGCTTTTGAGATAGCTTCATGATATTGAAGGAAAGTTAGGAGTCGCTCAACGGAATTAAAAATTGCAAATAAAAAAGATTCTGTTTTTAAAACTTTTAAAAAACTTAGTTTTGTTAAAACTCTTTTAACACAAAGATTTAGGGATTTTAAAATTCTTTGAAAATTTTAGTTCTTTATTAAAACTCTTTTAACAAAGTAGGTTAGACCATTTTTCAAACTCTTTGAAAAATGTCCAAACCTAAGAATTAGGACCATAACCCAATCAAAGATATTTTAACCAATTATGTACAAAACACAATATGAAAAAAAAAAGAGTTAGAAGCATCAAATACCTCTAACCCTCCTTCATTAAGCTCCCTAAATATGAAGCCTCTAGCTTGAAACACTCTAAGCATCACCAAGGCAAGACCTCCCCTTGAATTGATGATATTTCTTAAACCTCCTCTCTTGGTTACCCAATATTGGTTCAAGCTCCATCTTCAATCCTTTGAGAGTATCTAGGGTTTTTGGACTTTGCTTGATCACCATCATCAACACATAGAATTGAACTCTTGAAGAACTCTTCTTCAACCTCAATTCTATTATGCTTGATGTTGGTTGAGACAATTTCACTTCTAACTCTTTGAAGGAAATTTCTCTTTTTACTATTCTCATTTCCATTAATTAATCTTGTTTATCTCATAAATAATATAATTAGAAGAAGAAGAAGAAAAAGAACTCTAGAAGAACTATTCTTCAATTTGCTCCAAATCTTACTTCATTTTCAATAACAGTTGAGATATTCTATTTCTAATTCTTAGAAATTCTCTCAACTCATTTAGGAATATAATGAATAGTAGTTAATAAAGATCAAAAGTTGAAAGAGATGTTGTCTTTCATGTCTTTATAAAGCCCATACCTCTTACCATTTTCTTTTCCTTAAATTAAGGAGAGAAATGGGGAAAGGAGTTGACTTTGGACTATAGTCAACATTTGACTCTTAGTCAAAAATGAAAGATGCATATCTACTAATCTCAATCTTAATTAATTGTTTATTAAGTTAATCATCTCATGATTAAGCTTAATTATTATTTAGTCCAAATTATTTCAATTTAGTCTAATTAATTTGTATCTCATACAAATTAAAACTTAATTGAAATAAACCCTTTATGAATTAAACTTCAAGTCATGTTAGGGTATTTATAAATTTAATTACAAGTTTAATTCAATTATCATTATCAATTAATTAAACTCTTTAATTAATTATTATTATTAATTTTGTATCTTTGCTTTGCTGATTGCATTACAGTGTATGACTTACTAGGTTCATGTTCTAATTAGCAATGAATAAAGAAAATTATTTTCTTTCTCTAAGTGTGTAAACCCTTTATCACACTTAGCCCCATAAGTCATGAGTGATGCCTAGCATTGCATATCATGACTGCCTAATTAGAAATGAATGTCGGTGATCATATCTTTGACATTCCATGGACCTCTCAAGCATAATTATTGTGTACTCGAATCCCTTCATTATGGATTCCCAATCTTAGCTAGGGTCATGGAATAGTCAAATCCTATATGCTAGATCATATGACTTCTATCCGGTTGGAGTTCTCGTTAAACCTGGTTCCTACTAGAAACTCTTTTTAGTGAGGATTTACATATAAAAAATAACCAAAAGTCATAGGATTCCTTCCTTATTTTACCCAAGTTAATGTGTCATTTCTTGGAGATCATTTATCCCAACATATCACTAATTATGGCCACCACATGCCATATACCAATACTTGTCTAGCATCTATATGTAAGTAATAACAAACCATAACCACTAATATGCCAGATAACATGTCACCTCAAGTCCAAGGATTATATGCATAGTTATTATCTATATGATGTAATATTGACTACTGGTAAATACCTATGTATCCATCTTCTAACATCATTGTTCAACTTACTCATCCAATGAGTATGTTCACATGTTGTCATGACATCACATGTCTGCAACATGAGACTCACTACCTCCATACCAATAAGTATCTCATACTTATCATGGATGACGATAAAGGTGATGGTCTTTCGGATTAATGATGTACCTGCCAATAATCCTATAACCATTAACAACCTTTAAAGTATCCGATAAAGGGCAATTTGTCACTCATATTCTCAAACTCTTTGAGAATAGATTCTCTTACAGAATACTTAAGGAACATATATACATTCGATGCAAGGAATGTTTCATTTAAAGAACATATATAATAAAGCTAGTTGGGTTTCTATTTACATTCACATGATATATAGTAGCTGTAGGGTATACACTATTAATAGATATTTTATAAACTCTCTTCCGACAATTTCACTATGGACACCTTTTCTAGTCTCTCCTTCTTCTCAAGCAATTCTTCTAATGTTTTCATATACTTTAACATCTGCATCAAAGAACTGACCAAAGGCAAATTTTTATGTAATTGCTTAAAAAGAGTTAAGAGCTTACCTAGCTGGGTGTCCAGTTGCTTTTACATTAACCATGCAGGGAAAGAAATAGAAGGTGCATATTTTTATAAGTGAATTTCAAAGTCTATGTACTCCTCCTTCTTCTTATCCAACTCTTCATCAAGCTCAGTGACAACTTCAGCTATTACCTCTTCTTTTTCACCTTCATCCCAGCTAATAACAGTGAAGGCTTTAGCCTGTTCAAGCTTACTAGGTAGTTTTCCCTTTTAGTTAACTTGCAATTAAGTTGCCACCTGACCAACTTGAGTTTATATCCTCTTCACAGATGCCTCAACAGAATCAAGTCTTCTATTAATGGCCTCTTGAGCTTGAATGCTAACTTGAATGAAGGTGTTCAAGCTATTTTCTATAGATGAAAGGCATTGACCAAAATTAGAAGATTCCCTTGAGTTTTTTGTCCCCTTTTCATCATCTAAAATTGAGGCTATTATTGTTGCGGTTATTGAGCATTGTTGTTTCTCCAACCAAAATTAGGTTGGTTCTGTTAGGGTTGTATGTCCTAGAGTCTGTACTTTATGTATATATTTGTAATCTTAATCCATTAATGGCAATTAATATATATGTTTTTGTTTAAATTATTGCTTTCATTTTAGTGTATGATGTATATATGTTCCATAAGTACTATGTAAGAGAATATATTCTCAAAGAGTTCAGGAATATGGAGATAGGTTCTTTTTGTCATAGACTTTAAAGTAAGTTCACGGTTATAGGATTATTGGTAGGAACATCATTAATTCGGAGAGATTGTCACCTCTATTCTCATCCATGACAAGTATGAGATACTTGTTGGTATGGAGGTAGTGAGTCTCAAACTACAGACCTATGATGTCGTGACTGTTGGGGTTGTATACCCTAGAGCAGGTACAATATGTATATATTTT
>CAOJBK010634907.1:0-13728 GCA_948294925.1 Codiaeum variegatum | reverse complement strand
GTGGTCGTCAATTTGGCAGCACCTAGCCGAGTCCATTCTGTTCGTAATTTGCTCAACCGCTCTAGGGTTCATCTCCGTTTGATTAAGGTAATTATTCGGATCCCTCCTTCGATTTATACGAAACCATGGATCCTTGGATGGATTTTATTTTTCCGCTATGCGATTAATTTTAATTTTTGAAATTTACAAACGCCTTAAAAACCCTACAGTTATATCTCCTGCCATCCCTTCATTAACCATTGGCGGTTCTGGGTCTTGATTACCTCTAATGAACCTCCTCATATAACCCTGTTTGTCCAGTCTTTTGATTTCCTCCATCAAGTGTCTGCAGGAGTCCATGGTGTGACAATGAGTATTGTGGAATTTGCAGAACTTGGTTTTATCCCTCTTATCAGGATCTTTTCTGATTGGCGTGGGCTTTTGCCATATGGCCTAATCCTGGAATGGAGCAAAACCCATCTTAGGCCTGGCATTTAGAGGGGTCAACTTGATTATATCAAAGGTCCTCTTTATTAGCTCCCTTGCCTTTTCACTCTACAAAGCCACCTCATTCGATTCACTTTTTCCTCTAGCTTCTACTGTCTTGTTTTTCAGCGGGATGTCCCCTTGCTCTGCCTTCCATTTCCGAGCAAACTGGCTAACTTAGAAAGCATCATCCTACCTAATATACTTCTATGCTATCGACATTGCTTCTTCTAGGTTGTTAGGAAGCTCTCTAGATAGCTTCTTAAAGAAATCAGCATGTGTCGTGCATTTTTGTAGGGCGTCTACTACTCTAGCTTGGTTCAAATTAGTTACCTTCAAAGCCTCTGCATTGAACTTGGCCAGGAAATCTCTCAGGGATTCATCCTGCCCTTGTTTGACGAGCTCTAAGGCTTGTGTCTACATCTCTATGGGGTTGCTAGCTGTAAATCTCGTCATGAAATTCTCTGCTAACTATTTAAAGATGTATATACTTCCTTCTTTTAAGCTATCATACCACTTCATGGATGCTCCGTCTAGCGACCTACGAAAGGCCCTGCATAGCACCTCCTCATCCCCCGTTTGAAGCTCTATCTTAAGCTTGTAGTTGAAAATATGTGCCTTAGGATCCGTGGATCTGGTATATTTGGTGATATTAGGAGTTTTGAACCTACTCGGCATCCTGTAACCTGCCACATTTTCAATAAACGGGGATTTTAATTCCAATTTCAAGTCTTTATCTCTAGATCTCTTTCCTCCTCCAAGCACTTCCACACACTTCTTTACCATTTCCCTCATCTCGTTTGGCTCTCGACTTGTAGCCTCGTGCTTCCTTCTTCGGGATCGTGATCTTTCATGAGTTTTGTCATGCTCTGTCTTGGAATGATCTTCTCTTCTCTCTCTCCTAGCCTCTTCCTCTTCAACCCTAGGCTCAGTAGAATCCATTGAACTCTTATCGTTGTAACTTCTTTATCTTTGTCTGTCATCTTCTCCTATCCTGTTGGCTAACCCCACATGATTACCTCCCATGGCCCCTACTTCTGACCTTAATCTACTAGTTGCTACACTCAGCCTTTCCTCCCTCTCTCCTTCGGGTGTTTGGAATAGCTGCGTTCTGGCAGGGTCAGCTGTCCTGGTCTTGTTTATCTGCCACCCCTGAGGACTTTGATTTTGTATGAGTTGTAAGAATGGTGCTAGTGCGCTTAAAACGAGATTTTATATTTCTAGTGATAAGCTAGGAGGTGCACTAGCTGAGGTTACTCGTGGTGTGGTTAAGGTAGGATTGGTTTGGGTGTTCCTGAAGAGGTCTATCAGAGCTTGGAGAGATGCTCCTAGATCTGGGGTGGTATTTGCATTGGTGGTTGGTGGCATTTCCTGGTTATTATTTCAAGGAGGTTGGCTTGGTGAATATTCAAAATTGTGAGTTCTGCTATTTTGAGGGTCATCAATTACTGAGAATTTTGGAAGGTGCAAGTTTTCTATATCAAGAAAGGAAAGGCAATGTAGCTATCCTCTCTAAAAAGTGATTTACTATGAGATCAGGAAAAGATTTTTTGAACAAGTTTCTCACAGACGATGCCAATTTGATAATCTCAATTCCTATCAACTTCTGATCTCTGGATTTGAATTGGACTAGATTAAGATTCCTGCACAAATAACAAAATAAGTTAAGAGGGTCAGGCTTGTTTCCTGGAAATGGCCCTCCGACGCTCTAGTCAGTAACAGACTTAGGTCTCTTAGGCCTCCTAGAACCCTTAGGAGAATAAGATCTTTTAGTATTTTAGGGATAGTTTCACATACTTGGAAAAGTGTACCAAAACTGGATATTTATAGTAATCTTCTAGGCCACGTGTCATATTGTAAAAGGACCATGTGAAAGCCTTTACACAAAGCAAGGCATGATCTCATCACGAATGTATGACATCTGTCAAGGCTAGGAATCTGACACGTGTCGTGAGGAACCTGTTCGAAGAGGACCTTTGAGATATACCTTTGGTATATCTTCTAGCATGGCCATAGGTTGAAGAGGACTGTGTCATGGGCCTGGGCCCTTCTCTTTTGATTTCTCTGACTTCTTTGGGCCCAAGTCCATTAGCCTATTTTCATTGACCCGTATCATAGGTCGTTGTCCCATATCTTGACTCTAACCTCTTCCCATATAAGATGAAACACCAAACCCTCTACCTCTGAATACAAAATATCTTCCTTGTACACTAGGTTGTGACAGTACATATCCACCAAGTTTTCTTTGCTTTCTACTAGATTTCCCTATAAATTCACTTGGTCCCTTTTTGAAGTGTTGCTCAATTCCTTCCTTTGGTTGTTTTTCTTCCCCAATTACAGCGTCTTTCAATTTAGTGTAACTCTCTAGGTCAGTAGTTATGATTCTATCTCTGATCTCATATCTCAAATCTCTATATTCCACGTTTATCTTTATCGATGGCAGCTATTGAAGAAGCATAATGAGATAATTTGTTAAATTTTACCTCATACTCAATAATTGTAATTGTCCTTTATTTCAAATTTAGAAATTATTTTCTTTCATCATCCTAGTATACCTTTAGCATGTAGTTGTTGGTAAACTCGTGAATGAAATCATCCCATATTAGCACTAGAGGTTGAACGTTATTACCTAGAACTGTTTCCCACCAATCATATGTATCCCCTAGAAGTAATGATAAAGCATAGTCAAACTTTTCTTTTGGTGAACATTTCATCATATTCAAGACTCTCTAGATTCTCTTTAGCCATGTTTCTGCCACTGCTAGGTTTGTGGTATGACTGAAATTCACTTCACACTGCTTTCTCAGCTTGTCTTATCTCCTTTCCTTATACCTCTCTAGTCCCTGTACTTCTTGCACATGATACTAATATGGTACATGTTTATGAGGTGCAAAGGATGAATATGCATGAGATCCAACTCTATTTCCTTGTTAAACTTGTGATTGTTGATATAGTGCTTCTACTGAATGCATATCGGTCGGCTCCTCGCTCCTTGGTGGGTCATGTGGTCTACCATGACCAACATAAGCTAATGACCTATAGACATATAAGACTATATTATATGACAATGTATTTCAATATAAATTCCATGGCATGCTTATATATATGTCCCTAAAGAATCATATCCCTATAGATATATTGTCACACTACTACTTTCATCTTTAACAAGACTTACAACACACACAAACAATATATACAGATGTAAAATTCTTTTCCAATTGCTTCTATATGATACAATGAGAGAGAGGGAGTGAGGATCGATCGTTGACCTTTGGTCCACACTTTATCTACACTGATTTAAGCTTCAAAATAGATAATCATAGTTTCACTATCTAGAAAAATAATTGCAATTTGGTAAGTTGGGACTTAGTGGATATAAACATTAATTAAATTCTAAAGGCATATCAAACAAATAAACCATACCAATCACCATAAAATATAAGAACCATGTGATGCATATGCTTGAGCATTAGTTTATTTAATTTTGTTGTGACCTTGTAAGACACATATTGCTCCCGGGATCTAAGTAAAACAAGTGACATTTAATATTATTGGCCAATATATATCACATGAATTAAGTGATATCCATTAATCATTTGCATTTTCCATGTGATTTACAATTACTTATCAAGCTGGTCACATCATCCTTTTAATCTCAAATGCAAGTGTTCAAGTGCAAAGTACTTGTCAAATAAATGATAAGTTCTTACCATTTGCTAACAATAAATTATATTCACATCAAACACCCATTGGTAAAATATCCACAACAACATGAATAGTCATCAAGTAGTTCATGTCAAAATATACAAGAAATAAGTTGCTATTAAAGCCACAATTCAATTTTCACAAGTTAAATCCACTTAAAATATACAATTGCACAATAAGATTCAATTAATGCTTATACTCACCTTGTAGGAGCTAAACGATTTATGTATAATATGTACCCTCCTCTTATCCTTTTCCAATACTTTTAGGTCCTAAAATATGGCATATATTTGATCAACATTAAGCCTTATATCAATTCTTATGCTTAATATGCAATTAGGCCTATGTTTGAAGCAAGTGAGTTTAACATTGTGCATTTTTTCTTATATGACAGCCTGACCTTTTAGTACTTATGAAATTCAATTGGCTGTCCAATGTTTGAACAAATTCAAATGCCCGGTTATCATCAATGCTTGAAGCAGATATATTTTCTGTCAAGTATAAAGTAGTTATAGTATTTAATCAAGGGGAGCAGCTGATATAAGATTGATTCCTATGGCTTAATCCATATCGAACGACTCATTCATCAATTGAAACCTTAGATCATGCGATCATCCATGCTGGCCTTCCAGTCGTCGCCGACCCATCTGAGGATCTCTTTTCGAAATTGGTTTTCCACTCTATCACCTTCGCATCAAATGACTGCAGATAAGAAGTCTTCTATTTTGCTGCAGTAATACTTAATTTAGCTTGTTCATATACTGATGCCCATGTTGTTATGTCTGCTCATATTGTAGACAATCTGTAAATCCAACGCCCTCAACCAGTGGTTTTAGATATCATAAGTTTCATCTCTATCAAAATCTCACAAGAAACTTATGAGAGGTGGTTGAAACTTTGTGAATCTTCCTTGTTCGGTAGACTTGTCCTTAATAAGGGTGACTCTCCATAGAAATTGAACGAGCCAAAGGACAAGCTGAGTAAAATTTGGGGATTACAGAAGCCTTGGAGATTCATCTCCTTAGGTACGGGTTTTTATCATATTTTATTGAAGTCACTATAGATTAAACTCACTATTTGGAGTAGAGGGGTTAAAGCTTTGAAGCCATGTATCTTTAGACTTCAAAAATGGGTTCTGAATGATCCAGCTGCTCAAAAATCATTATGAATTAAACTCTATTACTTACCTTGGGAATATTGGGACTTTTGCATTCTTAGGGATATTGCTAAAGGTATTGAAGCCTTGATTCAAATTAATCGGGCGAATTTGGATGGGGATTTTGGCCACTAAGTAAGAAAGTTAATAGATGTTGATTTGCAAAGAAATTTTCCAAGACTATCCGAATTGAAAGAGAGAGTAAAACCTTTTGGATAGGTGTGATTTATGAGAATTTGCATGTTTTTTGTTGTACATGCTCATCCATAAGCCATCTTTCTTACAATTGTAATAAGAATATTCAACCTGGGCAACAGCCTGTAGGAAAAAATGATGATCACAGACCAAGAAAGTCCAAGTCCAGGGGTTGTTCAGTACAACGTAAAGATTGGAGACCAGTGTCATGCCTCCGGTCCACTATTCCAATTGGGCAGGCTTTAAACTGTATTATTCAAGATGTTAGTACTTCAAATAAAGATTTAACTCATAATGATAATACCACTTTGATTGATAATGTTGAGAAGCAGGAAATCCCGAATGATCACATGACACCAGCGGGTGTTGAATCTAGCAATACAAAGGAGACTGCTTATTTGGACATCATTGTTATAGGTTCAGGTTATGAGGATATACATCAAAAGTGCCAGTCTTCTAAAACTGCAAAAAATCTGTTTCAAGAGGCGACGTTTCCTGATCAAGAGCCATATAGTGATGAGGAGCAAAACTCTCATGCTATAATCTATATTAATCAAACAAATGAAAAATCTTGGACTGGGTTGTTTGATGAGCCGGATGACATTACACCACTTAATGTTGGTCTTGTTGTTCCTTATTTGTATGTAATTTTATACAAAATTACTCAGTTAGAGAAGATGATTGAGAGCCTACTTGAAGTAAGAAGAAAAATAAATTTATTAATGTTCCAACGACCAGAAAAATAAATTTATTAATGTTCCAATGACCTGTACTAGGCTAGTGCAGAGGAAGAAGAAACCATTGCGCTTTAAATCTTAATATTTATTTGGTTTCTTATTTCTCTATTTGTTTTTCTATTTCTTTTCTATTGTTCTTTTTCTTTTTACTTTTTAATTATACTGATTTTTTACACAGCTTTTAAATTAAATATAATATTTATAATTTTAAAAAAATAATGAAGAAAAATATTTTAAATATAATTCATATTTATAGATTTTTTACTAGAATTAGGTTTAACTTATACTTTACCTGTCAAACATGTAATCATTTATCAATATCTTTAACCTTTCAAAATAACCAATTTAAATCACAAATTTGACAAATCTTGATAGTTTATCCTTTAATAGCTTACCCTTTAAATTGAAAACTAAGGTTGTTTATCTCCCCCTTCTCCCCACCCACTACTTGACATATCATATGTAAAAACAATATACGTACGGGCAAGATGTTATAATTTATTAAGTTTAGAAGTTATATGGTAACTTTTAACATTTTAAGACAAAATGATATTGATATAAGAGACAAATATACCTTTGATCTTAAAATTGATAATAAATCAAATAAGTATCATTAAATTTTGAGTTCACGATCTCAATATTTTAAAAATATTTTTATTATTACATTTAAATTTTATGATTTGTAGCTTCTTTTCAAAATTTTTCACTGTATAAATTTATCATTTGAATTAAATCAAAAATATTTTAATAAATTTGAATATATCAATATTTTAAAAATATTTTGATTATTACATTTAAATTTTATGATTTGTAGCTTCTTTTTAAAATTTTTCACTGTATAAACTTATCATTTGAATCAAATCAAATATTTTAATAAATTTGAATATATGATTGCTCGTCTAGAAACCCATTTTTACTAAGGTCAACCCTGATAATAAAGATTGAAATTTTCATCAAAGTATAAAACTTTTTTTATATCATGTTATTTTTTATGATATATATATATATATAACATTTTTTTTTGAAAACAGAGGATGAAATTAATTATTCAAAAGACAAAGCATATTTAAGTACAGAGTCCTGAAGAAAAGAAGACAAAGAAAAAGAAACAAAATGATAAGCTTTAGAATGAGCTTCCCTAATCAATAAGTGAGCAAGGACATTCGCTTGCCCCTTAACAAAACTAACAAAAAAAAGATATGCATTATAGGAAAGAAAGAGAATCTTGAATAATAAAATTAAAGTCCGAGTTGTCATCTAACTTGGAGTTGAAAGTATCTATCACTTGTTTTGCATCGAGTTCAGATATCATATCTTGGTAGTCTAATTGATGCATCCATTTTATAGCTTCATAAAGATCAATACCTTCACCTTCAGAGATTGCACCTTGAAAACAAATTGTGGTCATCTTGCAAGCAATGAATTGACCCATATTACTCCTAATGATCATGCCCAAGCACTATGTTGCATTTCTAGGATCCATTTATAGGTCATCTCCAACGTTGCATAGGCTAGTCATAGCGCAAAGTTGTTGCATTGTCCTAGACGGCAAGACATTCACGGTAAAATTAAGCAGCGATAGCAAGTGGTCGACAAGCATTATAACACAAGAGATTGTTTCGTTCACACCATATACACCACAACATTAACACTAGCTTGTAAACTTCCTCATCATGCCAAGCTTTTTTCACATTTAGTAGCCAAATATTGAGATCCAAGTCTAATGTCATCCATTAAAATGTTAGCAAAAAGTCTACATTCTTTTGTAAAGTTACATTCCACAAAAATATGATATAAATGTTTTATACCTTCTCCACAAATAACACAAGATAAAGGAACATCAATGCCTCTATATTTTAATTTGATCCTTATAGGTAGAATATTCTTACAAAGTCTCCAAAGAAAATATATAACCTTATGTGGTAATTTCAATCCCCACATATTTTTCTAACCCAATTTCTCTCTCGCATTTACATTTAATTCTCTCACCACCTTATAACCCGATTTTACTAAGTAGTCCCAACTCTTAGAATGATGCCACACTAAAGTATCCCCTCTACTATTTTTAGGAAGATCCATACTAAGAACCATATTTCACCCTCCTCAATTAGAAACCCCCTTACAACATCCTCATCCCAAGATCCCCCTCCCTCATTTATGAGCCCACATACTCTCATATTCTCATAACCCTTGTCTCATGGTGTTTGAACTCTAAAAAAAGGCCAACCTCTAACCCAAGGATCACCCCACAGTCTTATCTCTCTATCATTGCCTACTTTCTATCTAAAACCCTATGTCACATTTTTTTTATGTCCTTGCTATAAAGTACTTCTCTTGGTTGTTGAGTGTGGAATGCACTGGTAGTAAGGGGTTTGAGTTTCATTCTGGGTGTCAGAGTCTATCTCTTCATCATATTATGTTTACAAATGGCTTCCCCACCTGTTGTAAGGCCACTGAGCATAATTCTAATATTATTGTTGTTGTTTTGGAGGAGTTTTTTATTGTATCTGAGCTTCAGGTTAATCTTGCTAAGAGTAAAGTTTTTTCCAATAGTGTTGAGGCCTCTGTTAAGAGTTGCATCTGGCAACCATGAAGTTTGATGAAGGGCATCTTCCTATGAGGTATCTTGGGCTTCCTTTGATATCTCACAAGCTATTTAAATCTGATTGTAGGCTTCTTGTGGAGAAAATCACTCATAGGATTACTTCTTGGACTTCTAGGTCTTTATCATATGCTGGAAGGGTCCAGCTTATTAACTTTGTGTTTATGGGTCTTAAAGTGTTCTAGAGTCAGGATTTTCTTCTTCTTGTCTTTGTTGTCAAGCAAGTGGAAGCCTTCTGTAGGAATTTTCTTTGGAGTTCTTCTGCTTCCTATCATCATAAGCATCTAGTCTCTTAGCATTCAGATTGTTCTTTTAAGAAAATTAAGGGTCGTGGTATCAGAAGTTTGGTGTCTTGGAATAAGGCTTCAATTGGAAGGCATATTTGGACTCTTCTTTTGGAAAATTCTACTCTATAGGCTCAATGGGTGATTGTGAATAAGCTTAAGAAGCTTAGTTTTTGGGGTATAACCAAGCTAATCAAAGCTAGTTGGTGTTGGAAGGCTTGTTCAAAATTAGAAGTAGTGTGAAGCTTGGTTTTGACTATAAGCTTGGTAATTGGGAGTTTTCTTTTTGGTATGATCCTTAGTGTCATGGTTAGGCCATTGTTGATATTTTTCCAAGTATTTCTATTAGGAATTTTGATGTTCCCAAGGATATTAAGGTGAAGGATCTTTGGTATCATGTCCAGTGGAGGCTCCCTGATCCCATTGACCAACTCACAGTAACTGCTTGGGTGAAAGTTAAATATGTCCCTATTCCCTCAATTACTCAGGATTCTATTATATGAAAGTATGATAAGCATGGGAAATTTTCTATTTCCCTTGCTCTTCCTCTGTTTGAAGATGTTAAGCATGCTGTTACTTAGGCTCTGTGGTGTGGAGTGCTAATAATGTGCCTCGTCTGAGTTTTATTTTGTGGTTGGCTGTTAAAGGCAAACTGCTTGTTAAGTCCAAATTGTGTAGCTGAGGGGTTCTTAATGATGATTATTGTGTATATTGCACGAGTAGTGTAGAGACCTTACATCACTTGTTCTTTCTTTGCCCTAGTACTGTGCAGGTTTGGAAAAAGGTCATTTCTACTTTTTGCTGTCTTTTAAACTTGTTGTCTTAGAACCGTATTCTTCACTAGTTTCAGAGAAAAGCGAAAGGAAAAACTATTCTTGCTCAAGTTAGAAGGTTTGCTCTCGCTACTGCTCTTCACTACATTTGGCGAGCCAGAAATCATTTTATTTTTTCTCAGTAGCCTATTTCTATTCATTGTATTTTGCGTTTTGTTTAGAATATTGTGCTATTTAAGATGTATTCGCTTTGTAATAGGTTAAATTGAGGGGGATGCATAAGTTTGCTGAGTTGTATAGCTTGTGGCAGCAGGTGCATTATTAGTTTGTCCCTTTTATTGTTGTTTTCTTATTGATTCAGGGGAAAAAGTTCAAATATGTCCCTGATGTTTGGGGAAAATACTATATCGACACTTCATGTTTGAAAATGTTCAAATATACCTCTGATACTTTCAAAAAATGGTCAATGTGCTCCTTTTTCTAACAGAATATACCAAACAATGTTAACTGCTCCGTTAGAAAAAGGGGCGCATTGACCCTTTTTTGAAAACATCAAGGGCATATTTAAACCTTTTCAAACTTGAATTGTCGGTCTGGTATTTTTCCCAAACGTTAGGAGTATATTTGAACTTTATCCCTTGATTTAGTGATAAGATCTTCTCTTCTTTTTTTTTTTTTTTTTGGTTTTCTAAAAAAAAATAAAGTATTGCAAGAGATGTGCAAGTTAGTTTCATACCATATTAAATTGTCACAAATTTGCCCTTCAAAAGAAAAATAAATAATACCGATTGTTCAAAAGCCTCTAAGATCATTATCTAACTTTGGGATCCCAATCAATTTATAAGAGAAATATTTTGATCTTATAGTTAGAGAATGTGGAATTTATTTGTTAATTCCATTTTTTTTATAAAATTAGTTTAGTTATTATCAATTTGTATTTAATAAATTAAAATATTAAATAAATTTTAAGTTGTAATATTTAGTTGGACATAATAAAATATCATTAAATATAATCAAATGAGTTTTAAATGTATTTCTGCCAACACTGACACAAAATTAGGAGCGGGTTTCAAGGGTTCCCACAAACCTGAAACCAGATTAAAACACTAAAAAGCTGGTATTAGAATGAAGGGATGGAAGTATTTAGAGCTTCCCTCACTGATTGAGAAGAACAAGACTCAACATTTCAATATAAAGGGGGAGGATTTATACTGTTGAAAACTGAGTCAGTCCATCCCCACTTATGCAACGTGTTTTTCTCATCCATCCAAACTTGCAAGGATATTGAGCACTTTTTGGTGGGGGAAACCACGAGGGAAGGAAAAAGGAATTCACTAGCCGAATTGAAAAAGTTTTGTGATGAAACAACCCCAGCATACAGAGAGGCCTCATGGCAGTTCATGGACTGATCAAATTGGGAGCCAGGAATCCGATTGGCGAAGGGGTGAATACTAGGTAAGGAACCATGGTTGCTGGGTGTATCTCAACCTCGTGATCAGTTCCAAGGGGCATAATGCTTAACCTTAAGAAACTTGTAAATTATAAATAGTGTCATGAGTGTAATAGTCCAAAATGCTCTACAACAATTAAAAGAATCTGAAAATAAAACTTCAATGAAACAGAAGCTGTTCTAAGACGATAAAAATATCTTGCTAAAAGGCAATGAAACCATCTCTAATTAAGGTTTATACCTACATGCATATTCAAGTGCGGGTACTCCCTCTCCTCTGAACAGGTTTGTACAGCACAACGGTGACATATTTTGAGCGAAAACGATGAGTGAAACCAAGTGCCACCACAGAACGTGGGGCCTCTCGGTTCTCAATGTAAAGATGGTTCAAAATTACATTTTGTGGTGCAGGAATAGTTTCAGAAGTGTCCGCACATGCTGGGTAGCTCAGCAGGGTTTGCTGCAGATGTGGAGGGACTAGAGGAGGATCCCGTGCCTCATCTTCATACCCAAGGTACACATTGTTGTAACTTGAATCAGGAGATTTTGGAGCTTCAAATCCTGCTACAGTCGTGTCTTCCTGCATGATAATTGAACCATAAACTGCTGGTAGATTTCAACAAGGGAAAAAAAAAAGCCAGGTTGTTCCCACCTACATTATCATCACCATATTGGTTGCTCATGTTGAAAAGAGGAGCTGGCTAATTGCAAAGAATCATCAAGTCTGCAACACCAATGCACCTGGAGAAATATATACAAATATGTAAACACAGCATCCTCTGAGCTTTTGAAAATATATTAAACACACAAAAACATAAACAGTTAAATTTAACAGTTCAAAAAGCAGGCACACACAACCAATGCAAGGCTTTTTGAACTCTAATGTAATAATTCATTCTTCAGTTTAACGTAGTCTTAATTGATATGGAATTTGAAGACAAGAGCTAGCTCACTTTTAACAGCAAAACTTGAGGGCAAACTGGATCACTTGATATCTTTGAGATTTAAATCATCTGAAATCTGTATCATGCATTATTGCCATACATTTGCACTACAACCTATTAGTCATTGAGAATTGTGAGTTCTAGATGCGGGGCTCAGTTGGTACTATAAAGTCTCCATTATTAGGTTCCTTGTTCAAAGGAACTGGACACGTCTCATCTATAGCTGAAAAAAGTTCCAACTTATACATTATACCCTTGAAGCATATTTAGGACACCATATGATTAGGAATAGGATTCCGTTCCAAGAATAGGATTCCTCATTTTGCTTTTGCTTTGGTACACATAATCTAAAGTTTTTTTTATTTGTTTTACATTTGCATAAAGTCGGTAACTCCAATTTTTATTGATATATGCATTTTTAAGTATAATTACTGGTCTTGTCAATGAGTTCTATTTAATTATTTAAAAGATGTAGTAGAAATAAATGTCTAAAGGTTTAAGATCCTATTCCACTTGAATTCCTCTTTTAAAAATCTACCAAATAACTCCTGGTTATTAACTGAATGAAAGTCAGGTAGTTAATGGATATATGCCTAATCTTGGTCGAGCAGTTCTCATTCATTTGTTTATATTTTGTCTAATCCATTCGGGGTAATATAAAGAATGTATCGTTCAAAATGGTTAGAACAACCATAGAGAATGCATGGTTCAATGCCAACATGTAGGGAAAGAGGCAACAGACAAAGGTCTAGCCTCCTCCAAAGAATTTAGCTTTAAGCCATCCTTGTAAAACAGCCAACATAATCATTTATAAGTTAAGTGTATTTCTGAAATTTCCAGATCCTTTGGAATGCAAAATTAGATTTCCAACTTAATCATTTAATATGAACTACCTGTCATTGATATCTGGCTTACGTTTAGAATTTAATGGTTCAATTAGTACATTTTCATATTTACATGGGGATTAAAAGTTCAAATAACTATAGGTTTTTGATCCATGAGTCTTCATATGTATGCTAGTAATGTTTCAGATTCTAAAGAATAGAATCAATTATTGTAACAAAAAATTTCTAGTCTTAGAAATTGTAAGGCTCTTTTGATTGGAATGAGTCCTAATATATACTCTTAATAAATAAGTCACCCCAAATTGATTTACATAAATCCTTTGCAAATTTCTGGAATGAATTCAGGCCCAAATTCTTTTTACCCTACTTTACTGAATCATAAAAGGAAAGCTAATACCACTTCAATTGGAATAGGACATCTAACATTACCATCTGATGCAGGAGCAATCCTAGTCCTAATTGGATTCCTATCACAACTAGGATTTATTTAAATTTCTGTTTTATTTCAGATTTAAGTTAGTTTTCTATTTCCTTGTTTGATTAGGATTATCTATTTTTTTATCATTAATTAG
>CAOJBK010634721.1:0-11229 GCA_948294925.1 Codiaeum variegatum | reverse complement strand
CCCAAGTTAATTAATTGGTATGTAAGCTTTAACAAAACCATAGCCACTAATATGCAAGATAACATGTCACCTAAAGTCTAAGGATTATATGCACAATCATGATCTAAATGATGAGATATTGACTAGTTGGTAACGACCTATGTAACCATCATCTACTATCACTATTCAACTTACTCATATCATGAGTATGCTTATGTGTTATCACGACATCACATGTCTCTAGCAAGAGACTCACTACCTCCCTACCAATAAGTATCTCATACTTATCATGGATGACAACAGAGGTGATGGTCTCCCAGATTAATGGCATCCCTACTAATAATCCTATAACCATGAACAACCTTTAAAGTATCTGATAAAGGGTAATCTGCCATTCATATTCTCAAACTCTTTGAGAATAAATTACCTATAGAATACTTAAGGGACATATATACGTTTGATAAAAGGAATGTTCTTCATTTAAAGGATGTATATACTAAAGCCAATTAGGTATTCATTTACATTCACATGTTGAGTGCAAGCTCTAGGGCATACATTGCTAATAGGCGAGGCAATAGCAACTAGAACGACTATTCTGTGGTACATTTTTTTCTCTCTTTCTTTATTTTTATTTATCATATACTCTTTTTTGCTCTTTATTTTCCCCCCTCTCTCCCTTATCATCATCATCATCATTATCATCATCATCATCATCATCATCATTATCATTATTATTATTTTTCACTTTTACATGAATTAAATTATAATCAAATAAGAATGAAAATAATAAAAAACTAAAAGGTAGAGATTTTACATGTAGGACCATCTCTATAATCATAAGAGTGGAAGTTTTCATTTTACTAAAGTGGAGTCATTTCTGAATCGTAATCCAGTGTTTTGGGACCGGATTATGGAAGATCATCTTTTAGGTTGGATGAGTTTGGACTAATAATGAATTTCTGATAAGAAACTTTTATTTTCTTTGGTCGAGATGTGGTGGGACACGATAAACACGTTTCACCTTCTTATTGGTGAGATGACTATGACTATAGTTGAGTAGGCTTGCATGATTGGGATGCAGTTCCAAAAGCGGCCTGTTACCTTTGATGAGCAGCCTCAGTGTAGGGCCACTTTGGGTAGTCTTCTTAGAGCTAGGCCTCCCCCTAAGAGTTTGATAATCCCCAGATCCTAGTTGCTCAGTTAGTTGAGGAGCATGAATTTGCACAATTTCTCTGTTGATTAATGTGCTAGAATCTACTTATTAATCATACTATATACTATTTTCTTGTACAATGACTAAAGCTATGTTGATATGAAAATCATGGGTTCACTTATGAACCCGGACTAGCTTGGCGAGTATGAATCATTTGATGCTGCTTTAGCTGCTACCTACAAAGCCATAAGCCAAATGTTAAGGTTATGAGGCATTGACATTTATATGACTATGATTGTTTGGGAGGTCAGTATTGCCCTTTTTATTTCTTGCTTGATTATTTTCTAGGTTGTTGATTTTCTGCTTTTTATAGCTTTAAGATTTTGCACACTTTCCTGTCACAGCTCCCAATATTGCTGCTAGGGATAATGTCACCCTTGCTCTAGGGAATATGTGTTACCAGACATCATGGAAAGCACCGCTCATTAACTTGACCTTTTTTCAAATCAGAGGGACTTTTGTTACCATTGCTAAGGTATGATCTGAATAACTTTACTCCTTTTGTGCTCCGTTGGTTTATGATAACCAATGATCTATTTCAGGTGATCTAGGCCCCTTTCCAATATAAGGCTCTGATGGATGGTATTTTTCCTACTACTTTGGAAATTTCTGTTACTGAGAGACGGATCCTCCTTGGGTCTTCTGAGACTCGTGAGTTCTTTATGGGAGAGTGGGTCTTAGCTCAAACGACTCATACAACAGGCATACCTACTGATCCTCCCACTATTGTCAGCGAGCCAATGAACCTTATTTATGAGATGCATTAAAGGGTTATGAGGCCCGAACAAGATTTCATCATTGAGGGCTCTTATGTATATTTCATTTCCTCTCGTTTGATGAGGGCCAAACCTTCACTTTCCTCATATTAGGGCCATGTTCCTGCGATATTAGTGGCTGATGCTACGAGGCATAGATCTCGTGATCAGACAATTCATGATTCTACTTATGGCATGTTTGCCTTGGTTATGCTTCCTCTGAGGGGAGTGCTTCATTGCCAGTTAATTTAAGCTTTCCTCATGGGAATGTTCCACATTCGAGGGACTATGTACCTTATGTTAGAGCAGATCGTGAGATGGTGTTTCATTATACTAATAAATAAATTTTGCCTGCCTTTAGACCACTTAACCGTGAGTATTTGTAGACAGTTACTACCAGTATTTCTTTTTCATAACTCTATTCTTAATAATATTTTAACATCTATTTTGTCAATCCAGGTTTCTGGCAAGTCTTATGCCTATAAATACAACCTCTTAGGTAAGACTGAGTATACTTTGAGCACTAGTTTGAGGGCTCTGAGTATTGCTGAAAGCAGGAGAGAGCATTGTATGGTCAGGAGGGGTGTAGGTTGAGCTAGTGGAAACAAAGCTTCAACTAAAGGTGATACAAATGAGAAAGCTCATAATGCTGAGTTTTATGTTCTTTTAACTTTGATATGGTCTGGTGTGCTCTTACTGCAACACCTAAAGTGCATAAGGTCATATCAAGTAGGATAAACCGAGTGAGTCTTGATATCATTCTCCTAAGGGATATATTTGATTTGTTTGATCAAGCACCAACTCAATCTCCTAATATATTGTCTAGCTCACAATTAATTTTGGAATTTTATGTTAATTTTAACTACTTTAACTTAGCAAAATTTTGAAGAAATAAAATATTAAATGAGGAAATTAATGATGGATTAAGGCGTCTATCTAGATTTTGACTCATATTACATCAATTTGCAAGATTAATCAATAATCCAATGAAAGTCTTAATCAATCATCAAGTGGGTTTTTTCACAAAAGCTAGGTTTAATCTTTTTTCAAGAGATTAAACCCCTAATTTCTAAGTACTAGAAGAGGAATCTCTTCTCATCCCTATTCAATTAAAAAAGCATGAAGATTTAGTGAAATTCATAAGCCTTAGGTGTTTATGCATCTATCTCTATCAAACATAACAAACCCATAAGCTTTTGAATGTTATAGGCTCAAACTTTATTATGAACAACAAAAATCACCAACAAGCATACTCTTGTGGATGAAATGCAGAAAATCAAATCAAAAGCTTAACTTGAAGAAAAATCTCAACATTCATTGAATAGATTTTTTAACCAATACATACAAATGAGTAATACTTGTTTAATCTAGGTAGATAAGTAATTTTAGTGCATAATTAAAAGAAAAGAACAACAAAAGTAGAAGAAATTGCCAAAATTGAAAGAGCCCATGAAGACCCAAATAAATTTCCACCAAATCCTTGCTATCCTTGTACTAGTGTGGAGGGATGAATGAAAATCCACCTTTGGTAGCCTTACTTGATCTTGTTTTTTTTTATTTGTTATTTGCTCTTTTAGGGTTTTTGAGAACCCTTTGGATGTTTCAAGTTTAAATTTTGCCAAGTCCTCTTTTTTATCTGCAAAAAGTGGCTTTTATAGTGAGTCACACAACTTGTCATAGGCTTTGTCATAATCGTGCCATTGCTCATGTTAAGCTATTGGATGCAAGTCAAATAAATGGGAAATAGTGAGCTTTCACAGGCTCTGTTTACTATTTCTCAAAATCAAAGGGGGCATGATTCTCACAGGCTCTATCACAAGCCGTGACAAGCCACTGAATCTTGATTCCTTGCCCATTTCTCTTGGTCTGTCTCATAGGCCAAGAGCTGAGCCATGATGCAACTATGTGACTTGTTTTCTCGATCTGTTTTTGCGCATTTTCTTCAATTTTTGAGCCTAAACTTTGAAGTAATTCCATGTAGCTCCAAATTCCATTTAAATTCCTAAAAAGGACTAAAAACACTAGAACAAACAAATCAAATTTAATTTAAAGCACAAAAATCACCAAGAATGTGGGGGAAAATAAGGTATAATTTTCCAAATATCAAACTCCCCCACACTTGAACATTTCCTTGTCCTCAAGCAAACTTAAGCACAATCAATAACATAAGCTCACATAACTTTTCCCTAAGACCAATAAAAGAGAATAAATAAAAAGAAAATAATCACTCAAAGAGATGATCAGTTTTTCACAGCACTTCATTTTTCGACTAAAGGTGGAATAAATTTGTTGAATTCAGATTCCATGGAGGCATTATTCCCTTAACCTATCTCCAAGGCATTCAATCCCTAATCAAACGTTTAGTCCCAAAAACATGGCTCGTATCAAGTAATCAATCCAAAGCATTCCTTGAGACACTCGACCAAGTTTTCTTAGAAACCAAACTTTTCATCATTTTTTTGTGCATGCAATCATGATATTTCATTTCTTTTTACAAGGGACCCGACATTGCTAAACACATCACTGGTCTTTTTATGCGAAATTAAATGCTTTATGGTGTTAACTTTTGGTAATTCAACTAGTCACGGAATGGAATAGCCGGCTACTAGCAATATTCATGGTTTCGATTTTTGATATTACTTTTCACAATACAAAACCAGCAAAATAAGATGATATTTTCAAAGTCTTTTTATATAATTTTCATGATGGTGCACTATTTATTATTTTTGTTCATTTCTTAAGAACTTTTGTCAAGCACTTAAGTATTAGCTCTAGTTCTCTAACCTAATTCATGCCAAAGAGAAGGACTAAACACTCGGCAGTGACTAAATGCTCTAGAGCCTAGTTATGGGAATCGTTCCAAGGTGGATTCCTATTATCAACTACTATGTCCAAAGTTTAATAGAAAGCCAAAGTTATTGTGAAAAATTGGCATCTCTGTGAGTGATTAAAAAAATTTATCCAATTTTTATAGTCTTAGACAAATTGCAAGTGGAACCTGTATTGTGATGTGCTTAACTTTGCTATTCTTGTTTCAGGCACTCATGCATAACCAAAATTCAATCATCATACAATCATGCATTCAAACAATAGTTCAACCCCCCACACTTAAACCACACATTGCCTTCAATGTGTGTAAAAATAATAAAGAAGAATAGGGGAAAGAAGTACTTCCCAGAAATGGAAGGTGTCTAGCCTTCCCAAAATAATAATCCGAGCTAGGTAGTTAAGATTTAAGCTATAAATCAAGGTTAGTATTCTTAGTTTCATAAAGAAACCATAAAAAAAATAACATTCATCCCAAAGTTAAATAATAACAAAGTAAATGGTTCAACAAACAAAAATAAGTACAAGTTCAAAGCAAAAAAACTAAATAACTAAAGATAGAGAGTCTGAGTGAAAAAAAGCCCTTAAACCATGACCTAGAAGGTGGGGCTATCGGAGTCATACTTTGCCTCCTCTTCCTCCTCCGTCCCATAATTCGAGCTGGAGTAGGTCTCATGAGCCACTATTTCCATGTCGCTGCTCTCTGCTTCTTCTTCCACAATAGAGGTGGCTAGTGGTGCGAAAGATAGTGGAACTGGTAGAGTCTCAACTAAGGTCTAAGTGATTCAACATCTTGCCCATCACTTTTTTGAGCCAACGATGGTACTTCCTCTCATGCCTTTTTCATCCAAAATCTTATTTTACTGCCCGTGAACCTTCCTAATGTCCTCTTAAATATGGTACATGCTTTCTTCTAATGATGTCTAAGGTAAGAAGGAAGGTCCGGTTGAAGAAGGACCAACAGGTGGGGAAGGGAATGCAAGTGTCTCTAAGAGTGGAGGTTGGCTGGGGGTGCCTTTGACTTCGATGTGTTAAGCATGTTGGAGAGGCATTATTAGTTAAATAAAAGCATACTTCCATCTTGCCTCATAGTGCTCAAGTAGTTGGCCACCTTGAGCCTCTTAGTGAGTTGAGTGATGTAGGTACCCTATGGAGTCCACCATCGTCTTCTTCTTATGTGCTTCCTTGTATAACATATATACTAACCTTTGAGTAACATTCAACTGAATATTTTTCTTCATTACATATATATAGAGGAGGTTACATGCTCCCACAAGCCTATGCAAGGAGCAATGGACCACTTCAAAATGTAGTGGGCACACCTCACTCCCGTCGACTAAAATTTAGATGCTTTGACTTTGCCATTATCCATGCTTCCCCCTTCAGACTAAATTAACTCTAAATTTCCTTCGGCCACTTATTAACACCATTTAATTAATTGGAAGAAGTATCGATGAAGGATGATAAGTCGAGGTCCTCCAACTTGCAAATGCTGAAATCCAAAGCAAGGTCTGCTATACTCTTACTAAATTTCTTAACCCCCAACCATAAAGTAATATTCTTTCTTATCCATTTCCAAAGTACAAAGGAACCTAAAAGTGAGCTCCCTATAAACAGGCTCCACTATATCATAAAACTCTCTCCACTTAGGTTGTTGAATTATGTCTTTAAGATTCCACTGCCACTCACATCCCTCAATGGCCTTCCAATCCATCGAACATAAGGTATACCATTTTTTGTTGCCCAACTTCTTGAATTGGTCTTGTTGCCACATTTGGTTAAATTTTACACATGGGTGCTCTGATTTGTATACAAGAGTGCTCTTCCCTCTTTTGGTAGTAGAAGAGTGAGGTGACACTTGAGTAGACCGTCGCGAAGATTGCTGCCTCTTTTTTGGTGGGATTGAGGAGTTAGGATCCTTAATGGCTTCCTTGGAGGAGGTAGCAGACTTAGAGGCCAATGTTGGTTGCTTTAGACTCTGTACTTTACCCATGATCTGAAATAAAAAAAAAATAAGGTGCCAAGGCAAAATAAAGCAATCCGTCATCATTAGTAGTTAGAGTAAAATAAAAATCAGTATGGTAATGGCTAGGATTAGACTATTACTAACCTATAAAAATAACACACTAATCAAGAAAAATATGTCCCAAGCACCCTACTCAAAGTCCCCCCCCCCCCTCCCCACACTTAGGACATTTCATGGCATGTACAAAATATTTGGCATTTAGAGAAAATGTGCTTAGTGTGGTGTGCATAAAAGAAAATGCAAAAAAAGTGAGAGGGAGTCATTCTTCAAGCCAAACAAACTTAAAGTGTTTGAATAATCAAGAAACCCCCAACTGACATAGGCATTTCATCGAACACCTTACATGCATACAAATCACTCCTAATCTAATGAAATTCAAGGCTTTAATTTCATCATTACTCAAGAATTTCAACAAATAAAATAAAAAATATTAGGTTAAAATCCCTAAAATAAAACTAACCTAATATAATAAAATAATGCAAACAAAAATAATTTAGCAACAAACTAACATATTCTGACAAATATTATTAAACTAATTTCAACAAAAACCCTAAGACAAAATCTCTACAAAAAACCCTAACAAAATTTCACTAGAAATGCTTAAACAAACATAAAAATTGAAGAGAAAAGGGAATAAAAACTTTAAATTCTTGAGTAACTTGATGAAAAAGACATTGAATATTTGTATATGAATGTTTGGGAGAGGTATTTTTCTATTTAGGAGTGAGATTTTTACTGGGAAAATGGTTGTGGGGTTGAAATGGCACAATTTGGGGCTTAAAAAGGGGTTGAGGTAAGTAAATGGGGACCACAGAAAAACTTTTATGGAAGGCTCTCATGGGTGGTGTCATGGCCCATCACACGGACCGCGAAAAGCTTTTGTAACAATTTGCAGCCCTGTCACGGTTGGCCTCTCATCCCGTGACAATGCCCATTGTGGACTTCTGCCCCCCTATGCATTTAGTCTAGTAGGGTTTCATGGTCGGCCTCAAGGCCCATGACAAGGAACCATAAGAGGCTACAGTTTTTTAAAAAATTCATTTTCAAAATGCTAATCCTCACATCCTATGTCACGGACCGTGATAGGCCTGTAGACTTAAATTTTCATGCTTTTCACTAACGCAGTTACCTTGGTTTATGCCACAGGTTTTTGAAACATCTCATGGCTCAAACTACTCACCTTTTCTAATGATTAAAGCCCTATAACTCCAGCACAACCTTAAGATCAAGTGTCAAATCCATTTTCACTCAATAAACTCCAAAGAAGCTAACTAAAAATGAAGCAAAAGAAACTAAACTTTAAACTAGTTGGTTTCCTCCCATAAAGCTCTTCTTTAACGTCATCTTAGCTGGACAGTAGGTAGGGTTTTCACCCCACCTTCAATGACTCATTAAGGCCTCCATGGCACCTAAAATTTTCTAGCCTTAGGCATGCCATATTGATGGTTCCATGGAGACTTGAATTTAACATTTTCAAATAATACTCAATGAAAGCCTTAAGTAACCACACCTTATCCCCATGCTTGAGTCTTACCCCCTTCTCTTTCTTGCTCTTCCTCATCCCCTTCTTTTTACTAACTTTCTTGGGGCTCTTAGCTTGTCCCTTGGGTGGTTCCTTCAGTATTTGCTCCATCTTCACTGGCATATCTTTTTCATGCTTTTCCACATACTCCACAATAACACTGTCAACCAAATTCAAGGCCCCCTCCCCCCTTTCATTCCCAACTAATGATGTATAAGAATTAACTTGCTAATGGGTGTGTGTGTATGTTTGGATGAATACATGGGAGTTGAAAGATAATGCTCTCATCAACCACCATTAGGGTAAATTTACCCTTGTGCACATCTATGATAACTTGGGCGGTGGACAAGAACGGCCAACCCAAGATGCGTGAGTTATTAACATTATCTTCAATCTTGATAATATGAAAGTTAATAGGAAAAATAAAGTGGCCAATATTGACCAACACATCATCAAAAATACCCTTAGGGTAGATAATAGACTTATCCGCTAATTGAATACTCAGATGTGTTGGTTTGGGCTCACCCTAGTGTGAGGCCTCGCCTTAGAGGCCCGTGGGATTTCCCAACACGCCTTCAAGCTTACAGCTCTAAGGAAACCACCATGGGGGATCAGATTGGGCATGGCATCACCGATTGTGGTTGAGTCCCATATTTGTTCATCCACATGTGTTTGTTAGTGTACACGTAGTGTGTTTAGTGTTCAGAGTCACCACTTAATACTTAAGAAAATAGATTTTCCTTAGGCAATTAAGAAACCTTTTGTAAAAAACTCCATATTGGAAAAAATGATGTTTACCCAATTAAGAAGGATATTCTTTTGAACTAAAGGGGGTTGGTGATTTGTGATCTGATAAAATAATTTTTATGAAAAATAATTTTTTCCATTTTACACAATAACTTTTGGCTTAAAACATGCAATAATCATGAATGCTTAAACATGTTATAATGCACATGAAAAACCATAAAGCTATAAAACATGAATTGACCAAGAGTCCTTCCTCTTACCCACTTCAAGTTGTAAGGAAGGCTCACTACCCCAAAGAAAGTGATAAAGAAAAATAGGTTACAATTGCACAAAGGAATAGACATCAGGGATTCACCCCTCTAGTTTTATGATCTGGGAGGAGCACACATTCCCTAATACAAATCCATACACAAAATATAGCAGTAACGCAAGAAATAATAAAAACAAACCAATTGTAATAACAAATAATAGAAACTAAGTAACAGTAACAATAATAATGAAGCAAACAAATAAAATAAAAGTAAATACAGATTTGGAGTTGAAACCATGAGATGACTTACCAGCGTATCCTTTTTAATGGGAATCAAACCCCACACCATTCTCCCTTCTCGTGAAGGGTGGGGTTGTTTTGATAACAAGTGAGTGGTTTAGTTGTGTGTTCAGAAGCTAATCAATTTTATTTAATAAAATTGTTAACTGGAAGACTATTAACCATTTTAGATTTTGAATAATAAAAACTAATTTTGAATATGATTTGTTTACCTAAGTTCATTTTAGGGTGTAATTGAATTAGTTTATGAAAAATGGATTTTCAATAAAACATGCCTTGATCAGATTAAAGGGCTTAAAATTGAATACTGATAAAATATTCCTTAATTCAGTGTTAAAGGGCTCATAGTAACTCGAATAGGGAAGTATATTGTATTGATTTTACCTTTACTTTTTAGGGATTTGGAATCAGCGGGTTGGAGGGCTTGATGAAATCAAAGAGGGTCTCCGTTGTGTTGGGAGAGCACTAGTGTTTGTCTGTCTAAACTGGAACTGAAGGATTGAACTTTTGGTTTGATGAGAACTGGAGTGTCTATTATGAAACTCTGAAGGTTTGGATCGATTAAGGGAGGTTTGTAGTGTTTGGAGGGTAATTTTGAGTGTATAGAGGTTGAAAATATGTAAAAAGTGCATCTAAAAAGTTTGAAAGTCATAAACTAAAACTATTCTGAACAGTTCAAATTTATAGAAAATCATGCCAGAAACCCTGGGGCAAAATGCGTGCATTTTAGGAAAAACACATGCATTTGTGGTAAAACGCTTGCATTGTTTAGGCCTGTTTGCTGGGCCCAATTTGGTTCGATTTGATTTAATTTTTTGGATTTTTTTAAATTTTAATTTGAGCCCGATTTGAACCATTAGGCTCATATTAATAGGCCAGATTTAATGGTGCAAAAATTAGGGTTTACAGCTACCCCCCTTAGCAATCGTGTTTTTGGAAATTTGGCTACTAAGTGTGAACCCATTTAATGCAGTAGTTGAGAATTTTTCCTATATAAAGGGCTTCCATTTTCACTTACAACCTTTATTTCTTTCTTTAGCTATCAAAGTTTCTCTTTCTACCTTTCTGATTCGGTGAGAAGTTTTTGGATGATACCGATTGATATTTTTGGGGAGGAAAAAGACCTGTTTTCTCAGTTGAGTGCGTCTTTAGAAGGAGAGGCAATTTTGGCTTTCGATGCTCCACCACTCGATGATATTGTCAATAATCCACGTCTTAGCTTTAGCACAAAGGAGTTGCTTGGTGAGATACCTAATTTGGCTACCGAGCCATCTGATTCTATTACAGTGCCATTACTAGAGTGGGACACTACTGACCACTTACTGATGGATAGAGAGCAGCCACACACTCACAAATCTGAATCTACTATTGGACCGCTATATGCATGTGAGCTGGCTTGGATTCCTTATAGTATGTATTTTATCTCTCTTTTTCATTTTCTGCATCATATGTATTTTTCTGTATCAATTTTTTTATGGCACGACTATTTACTTTTCACTTGCATTCATTTTTTATGCTAAAAAATAAAATAGAGTTAGTGGAAAAATAGGAATTGAAAATAATAAGACTCGAATGCATACCTGTAGGATGGTACCTTTAGTCAGAGGGGTG
>CAOJBK010634078.1:0-18630 GCA_948294925.1 Codiaeum variegatum | reverse complement strand
TTGTTATAATTGTTATGTAAATAACAAAAATATTTAGAACAAACAACATAATAACTTCTTTGATGGTGCATTGCCTTTAAAATTACTGTCAAAGATGTTGCTATGTTGTTTGTTGATTGAGTTCTTCATATAAATTTTTATTTAATTTCATGTGTTAATCTCTAACTTCTTCAGAATAATTATTCAAATGTATATCCTTTGCAATGTTTGTGACTAATTAGGTTTGAGTAGGTTTAAGAATTGAAGCAAGGTTTTATTGTGTGTTTTACATAGGTTTGAGGGCCTGCCAACATTGTTTAATTAGTTGCAATAGATTTTTTGTACTTTATTATAGGGTTTTTATGAAATGTTAGGTATTAATTGGTATATGTATGCTTTTTGGCAGAAAACAAACAAAGCCAAAGCACAATTACACACATATTCACACAACAAAACACACCCTCATACCTTAAAGCCTAAGCATAACTTAAAGCTACTTAAATTATAAAGATTAAGGCATATAGAACAATAATAAATCTTATAACATCAACAACAACGAACCTTAATATTTGCTGGCAGCCCAAACTTTCTTTAATGCACTCCTGACTATGAACAGTAGAACAACAAACCTATAAAATTATAAATATATATCAAGTTGATGCTTGAGAGAAATTTACGAAATCTAACAAGGAGTCCTAACAAAGCTTGATTCATGCAATGTGCAATCCTGGAAGCATACCGTCAACGTTCTATTTTACAAATTACAAACACGGTATTCATTTTACTTTCTTAGAAACATTACTGTAGTTAAGGATAGTATAATATCAACACCAATCAAGACATGATCACTAGTAAACTTAAAAAATAAAACATGATTCTAGTAAACCAAAATTATAATTTACAATATTTACTAAATAGACTACAAATTTCAAAATTTTAATTTAGAATGTCTAGACTCATAGTTAGTCAACAAGCAATAGATCATACAATAACTTAAATTTGATTTATTGAGGGAGCAAAATTTGTTTTAGGAACAGATGATCTTAAATTCTGAAAAAAAATATATTAGAGCTTGACACACTAAATTAGTAGCAAAAAAAATGAAGAGCTAAGGAGAGGCATAGCTAAGGAAACAGTGACCTTCGTCGAAGATGGAGAGACAGAATCCAAGCTTCCGTCGGCGGAGATGGTGGGGTCTTCACCGGTCGGCTTTGAAGCTTGCTGTGTTGGAGAGGCAGAGAGTTTCTGTTTGCTGTGTTGGAGAGGCAAAGAGTTTCTGTTTGGTCTGGGAGGGGGGACCTTTATAATTAAACATTACTGATCCCAATATTGGGTTAGTAACTATTTTTTTTATTTACTAACCCCAATATTGGGCCAATAACTAATTTTTTTTATTGACCCGTTACTGATCCCAAAATTGGGTCAGTAATATTTTTTTTTACTAACCCGTTACTAACCCTAATATGGGGTCAGTAATATTCTTTTGACGCACGACTTTACATAAAAAAATTCATTCTCGCCCATGTATTACTGACCCCAAAATGGGTCAGTAAATTACTGACTCATTTTTTGGGTAAGTAACTATATTTTTTTTCCATTTTCTGACCCGTTACTGACCCCAAAATTGGATCAGTAATAATTTTTTTTCTGACCCGTTACTGACCCCAATATGGGGTGAGTAACGTTCTATTGACGCGCGACTTTACGTAAAAAAATTCATTCCCGCCCATGTATTACTGACCCCAAATTGAGTCAGTAAATTACTGACCCATTTTTTGGGTCAGTAACAGGTCAGTAACTAAGGGAAAAAAATTAAATTAATTAATTACTGACCCGTTACTGACCCAAAAAATGGGTCAGTAATTTACTGACCCATTTTTTGGTCAGTAACATCTGGCGGGATTTCGAATGTCAGTAATTAATTAATTTAATTTTTTTGTCAGTAAGGGATCAGTAACCATAATTTTGGGGTCAGTAATTACTGACCCAAAAAATGGGATCCGTAAATAGGATCAGTAAAATTAAATTTTTTTATAGTGTCTGATATCATGTAAAAATTTGAATATAAGAGGAAAATAAGAACAACCAAACAGATAAGAAAAGAGAAGAGAGAAGAATTTGAGAGAATCTCAGAGTTTCATTCTAAGAATTCAAAACTCAGTTACAACTAATAATTTACAGGTGGTTTTTATAGACAAAAAATAAAGAAAAAAAATGAAAAAAAAATTAAAAAAATTGAATTTGGCGCCTAAGGAAGAAAAACCTCATTGTACATTAAGTCCTCTGTGCTTCAAAAACGACTTGTAGTTTGATTAATTGAAATGGTGCATTTTGAAGGATTTTGATGGAGAGTGCATAATAAAAGTGACACGTGATTCTTTCTGGTTCTTTATGCTTCTTCTTCTTCTTTTTCAACCTTCTTCATCTGAATTTCTGAATGCTTCAACATTTTTTTTTTATATTTTATAATTTTATTCCTCAAACAATCTACCTTATAGTATTGATATGAATCAACTATATTAAATAGTCAAATATACTTTGAGAAGTTAATTAAAATGTTTGATTTTGGAAAATATACAGTTTGCCAAATTACATTATGAATCAACATAACACATGCATATACGGTTATGTACTTGGACAAATTACAAACACATTAAAGTGTACCATACTTTACCTAGTTCCACCTATGTATACGTTTATATATTATTCATTGTAGAGGACATGTCTAGTGTCGATGCCTACTTTGGCATGACTAGTCATTCATTTTTTTTTAATTATAAAAAATGTGACAGATAATAGTATAGTGTCTGTGCATAGACATTGTATATATATGATCCATGTTCTCTTGCTAGACAGGTCCCCACTTCGCTACTTAATCAATTTTATACATGAAGAAAGATTGATGTGATTTTTAGAAGTTAATCTCACCTTGACAACGTAAGTAACGTGAGATACAACTTCTTTAATCATCATCAATTGACCTTGCAACCGCAACTCATTTAAACACCATTTTTCTTTTCATATTATTAATTTTTTTTTCGAAATTTTGTTGTTATAAGCCCTTACCCAATAGTATCCACTGAAAAAAGTCCTAATTATTAAAGCATTTCCAAATATTGAGCATTGATTGTTCACATTTATTTTCCAAATAACAACCAATGAGTCTTTGATGGAATATTATACTATTATAAAGTTTTTGGTATAAGTTTGTGTTAAAGCTACATTTACTTTTAGGAGGTGTTTGGTAAAGAGGTATGGTGGAATCAGATTTAAAATAATTTAATGGAAATCTAATTTAAGAAAAAACTTGGAATATTTTTTATCCCTATTTTATTTTCATGTTTTATATAGTAAGAAAAATCTAAAAATTTTTAAATTTATTACATATCTTTCATTCTCATTCCAAGCATTTCAACATAATAAACAATCTAAATTTAGTTATAAAAAATTTCATTTCCATTCCAACTTTATTCCCACTAACCAAATAATACCTTAGAAAAAAAGATTACATTAATAGTTATGAACAATGTATATACTACTACAAAATTGATCTTTTACATCAGTTGAAAACATAACCGATGTAAAAAATGGTATGGTGGTATAGTTGTAAATAAATTGACATATTTACGCCAGTCAATTAGAGAACCGACGTAACATAGGCAATTTCTTTTTTGGCAAATTACTATTTAGTCTTTAGGTTATTGTCAAATTCACTACTTAGTCCTCTGATTATGAAAAATTATATGGAATGTCCTAAAGTTTGGTCAAATTAACTATTTAGTCTCTTCATTCTTTATTTTAAGGTTTTCTGAAAGTTGACCACTTTCACAATAATATACAAAAGAGAAAAGTCCAATCATATAATAATCGTTGAAACCGAAGGTTAGTAGGATGTCAAACAAACGTGAAATAAAATTTTTCAACAAATTTTGTCAGACCTGGGTTCGACGTCTTACCAACCTCCTTTTTCAATGATAATTATACGGTTATACTTCTCTATTCTTGTACGTTATTATAAAAGTGGTCAACTTTCAGAAAATCTTAAAAATAAGGAATTGAGAGACTAAATAGTTAATTTGACCAAACCTTAGGGACCTCCCATGATGTTTTTCATAAACATGGGGACTAAGTAGTGAATTTGAACATAACCTAGAGACTAAATAGTAATTTACCCTTTCTTTTTACACCTATGTTGGATATTTGAGAACCCAATGTAATATAATGGGTTTTACATCTGTTATTAAAAAATCAATGTAAAAGATCACTCACTCCAAATTAAAAAGGGAGTTGCATCGGGCATAGGGTTAGAGTTAAAAGACAGAGAGGGAGATTTAGCAATGAGAGGGATGGGCTACCCTAACCAGTCAGCCATTAATGTCGCCGCCACCCCCAAACAACAGTCCAACCTCTGACGACCCCAAGGAGAGCATCGGTCGAAAAACTAGTGCAGCAGAGATGGTAGAAAATCGAGCCAAAGAGCTCCGACGAGCTCAATTATTTCTAGCTAGATTAAACGATTGGAGGTAACAAATCTGAAACCTATGAGATGCTCTTATTATCAGCTTCTTTGGTACTGATGCTTTCTCTTTTACGGGTTGTGTCGATAATGATTATGTTGATGCTATTAGTTCTCTTCTCTTTCCTTTTTTTTATATAATAATTCTTTATGGATTTGATTTTTGTTTTTATCTTGTTAACTGTCAATTTTCGAGGGTTTCACTTGATGGTATAACTAAAGTCTATAATCAAAGTGAGTTAATTAATATAATTCCTTATCATTTTCTTTCTTGGAGCATCAGAAATATGTTATGGGATTATTTCAAGTTTAGATTCTTTAATTCATTTGGTTTTGAGTTTTGACATTCGGTGTGCATTGTATTTACTGATTTGTATGTGGGAACTCCAAACTATATGTGTCCTGAACATCTTACTGACTTAGCTTATTGTTTAAAGTTAGATATTTGGTCACTAGGTAAGTTGTTTTTCTTTTTAAAATTTTTTTAGCTCTTATTTTGAACCATTTGTTGTGTCATTACATTTTTAAAATAATCTCTTATGTCAAAAACTGTTGGATCCATTCTCAAAGCTGCACTTAGAAGGGATCCCCAATACGCTGAATTTATACAATCAATGTAAGAAGTTGTGCATGGTTTATAAAGAGTAACTGGGAAAAAAATATTCAGTGACTAATCTAATTGACTTACCATGTTAATTACTAATCTACATTCTAGAATCCTCTTTTGTGAACTAAGAAAAACCTTAATTGTTTAATTAATAAGCACCTAATCTCTTGTTCAAAATACTTGTCAAGTTCCATAGCCAATATTAGAAAGAATAGTATTGATGTGAGGGGTGGTTTCACAAAGTCTGAAAAAACTCCTCTAGTTAGGTTAGGTCAACCTCCAAGGATAGAGAAATAGTCAAGAGTGGCCGGGCGGGTGTTCGGAGTAAACCTTCCGACGGTCAAGCCAGTTACTGTAGAGGAGATGTGAGAAAGCTCTCATAAATGGAGTGTGTGGCCTTTTGTGAGTGTGTAAAGTTGTACCTGAATGAGGCACTTTATGGGATATTTATAGTGTTGAGCCTTTGTAGCTGTAACACATTTCTGTTTGAGCCCTTCAAGCTAGGACACATGTTTGCTTTGTGTAGTCTACATGTACCTTGATAGGACTATAACATGACAAGAGGACTACTAACTGATGTGGTTAGTTTGTCTGCCAGGCGTCCGAGCCCTGAAGGCTATTGGTCTAGATCTCTGAAGGTTCGGAGGGTTCGGGGAGTGACTAGTAAACTTGTAAGGCTTGGTCTAATCTCGAACCTCTTAGTTATGTAAAACCATACTGATGTAGGGTCGTATTAAGTACAATCTTATTTATAGCCAAGAAATTGGTTCCTAATATGGTTTTAATGATCAACTTTATTATGTAAAGAGTCAAAAAGAAAAAAAAATCAAAGTTTCACGCTAGAATAGCTGTAAAAGGCAAAATTCTTTGCACTATGGTGTTGTTGAAGTGGGCGTTAAGAAAGATAAGAAACAAAAAATGGAGCTTATCACTTGAAGATTTGGGAACCAAAACCTCATTTTTCTTTCATTTGATTCAACATAGTACTATTTCTTATAAGCATATATAAGGTTCTTTTCTCTTTTTCCTATTCTATCCATGCCATTGTTTACTTCTTCTTTTTTTTTTCTTTCTCTTATGAATTTGGCACAAGTAATCTTTGAAAAATACAACTGCATGATGAGATTGATTGGTTCCATTGCATTATCTCTTTCAAAAGATCAAAAATAAAAAAAGGCTTTACAGTAAGTTGTGTTTCTGTGAAAATTCTCATTCTTTCTTACCATTGCTCAAGTTAGTTTTTTAAGCTATCGACAACCCTATCAAGATGACCATTAGTTGGTGGTAACAAATAGCCTAGCAAGACATCAAGCATCAACTGTATTTTTCTATGCAAGGGTGCTTCATGTAAATTTTGCTTTCTTTGGATCATGTTTTAGTTTGTCATAATTTGGTTTCTTTTTAAGTTATGTTTACTTGAATAACTAGGATTACTAATAGAGCTAGTTTAAAGTCGATTTTAGTGAGTTGGAGAAATAGCAGATTCCCTTCTTTGAAAACCACTCGCTTCCATGTCTAAGTCACTAGAGTAGAAGGCTACACATGGGTTCTCATATTACATCTCTAGGGTTCTATCCCAATCAAAGGTAAGATTCATCTAAGTTGTAATGCCTTATAACTTGTGATTCATCTAAATTATGATGCCTTAGAATTCCATAAAGCTAAGCAATTCCAATGCCAACTGAAATATAAGATTACAATGCCTATTGAGTGATCAAAATTGTAATTTATGGTGTTTTTCATGTAACTAGATTGTATGGACTTATTGGAGCTTGTGGTGGAATTTTCTCTTTGTGTGGAGACCTTGTATGTGGTGCATATACTCATAATGGGTTTATTGAATTCTATGTAATGCTTGGAGCACATTCTTCTACAATGAATAAGTTGTTACTGGGGTTAGTTTTAGAAGACTGAATTCTAACTTAGGATGCTACCTGGGTTGTTGAATGTCTCCCCCTTAGCCTTAGATTTCAACCTAAAAAAACACAAATGAGAGATTAATTATTGAAGCAACATGGACTTACCATGTGCAATGTTAATAAGTTAATTGCGTCATGAATTGATGTACTGTGTGCTAAAGGATGTAATCAATACATTCATATTTTTTCTTTTGAGCACTTGCCTTGATTGAGTTTGTTTGCTTTTTGTTTGTTTGCATCTATTTCTTGTGTTGTAAGATGATTTTATTATTATATACATTGTTTCTTCGAGACAATGTCATATTGATTCAACACAAGTGAAGAAGTTCATGCAAGAATGATAAAGGCAAAATTTACTTAGTTCTTTGAATAGAAAATTGTTATGCCTCTCTTTTTATTTTCTTATTTTTTACTTCTTTTTAAAATTATATAGATGATTGTAAATATGAGATTTTAAATGATTGGAATTTTATTAATAGATTTTGGCATACTTAAAATATTATTTTGATAGATATTGAATTTATTTGTCAATAGATATTGGAAGAATTATAAAAATATTTTTAAAAAAAATATATATTTTACGTCAATTATTTGAGAGAACCGACATTTTACGTCGGTTATTTAAAGAAACTAACGTAAAATGTAGGCTTTCTACGTCAGTACCCTCAAGAATCGACGTAAAAATCAACTTGTTATGTTGGTTCTTTTAACTGATGTAAAAATTGGAACCAACATAAAAAATCAACTTTTTATGTCGATTCTTTTAACCGACATAAAAATGAGTATTTTTTTATGTCGCCATACGGAACTGAAAAAAGCACATAATAATAGATGTAAAAAGCCATTTTTCCAATAGTGATATTTGATAGGTAATCATGCATTTAGCTATTAGTTTTAACTTGTTTTACATTCATTTAGGTTAGTTTAAATTGTTTTATATCTTATGAGGAAGGTAATTTGTGCTGTACATGTATTTAAAACTTAAAAAGGGCCAAGGATAAAGTTTAGAATGAACCAGTGCAAAAAAAGTCAGTTTGGAACGTGAGTTGTCAAGCGGAAGGAGAGTAGAGAACCTGGCACCTAACAAAGATTCTTGGCCCTCTCAAAAGAGAGCCTTCTGAACCAAACCTATTGGGAAAAACTTTAAATCAAACAATTTAAAAATCACATAAGAAAAATAAAACAAAAGTAAGAAAAATAACACCAAGATTATGTGCACATAAATTTTTTTTTTTTCACTATATGAGAAAATAATTATAATATAATTAAATCATAAATCCCACAATTTATTATATCACATCTTTCATATAAACTAGAAGAAAAAATTCTCTATTGAAGCAAAAAGAGTTCTTAGAACTAACTCTAAAAAACATCTCTAATAGTGTTCTTTAAAACAAAGAGCATCTTCAAAAAAATAGAAAACATCTTTACATATAAAGAATTAAATAATTTATTCAACTCTAATAGGTTATCTATAATTAAGTTTTTCATTTTAACTTTTTTCCTAAACATAAATATTTCTAAAAAAATATTTTTAAAAAATATTTTTTTTTAAAATAATTTTTAAAAAATATTAAACATTAATATGTATTTTTCACATCTTTTCCTTTTACATAATTTCTCTCTATTTCTTATTTTCTGCATTTTCTTTCAAAAAGAAAGTTTACAAAATAGGATGTATTTAATATAATTTAGAATAGAAAATAAAGTTTGACTCCTCAAATATAGAGATTCAAACTCACTATCTTATTTATAATGTAAAAAATAAAGAGTATATTAGAGTCTTATTATTTTTATTAGCTCTTTAAAATATACAATTTAAGTTAAATGAAGAGTCTATTAGAGATAGTCTATGAGCATATCTGATATTGCTATTGAAGACTGTAAAAATACTTTTAGAATTTTTTTTAATTTAATTGAATGAATTTTTTTATTTTTTCTAAAATTGCTTTTTCAAATCTTCTTTTGAAAAAAGTATCAATTTATCTGTTTTTTTTTTAAATTTCCAAAAGTACTTTTGGATAAAATATAAAAAATTTTATTTAAAAATATTTTTGGCCAACTCAATGTCAAACATACTCGATATATTTTCTCACATCTCAAAAATACTTTTCTCTCTTTTCACAAAATAACTCTCTTATTTATGGCTCCAGCTATTTGTACTCCCAAAAAAGCTCCTTGCACTCGTATTATCTTACTAAATATTTTATTATCATTATTCACTTATCAATTAATCAAATACCAATATTTCACTTAATACTTTAACATACAACCTGAAAAACCTGAGTTCCGGCGCACCAACGTGGGGCTAGGGAATGATTACACAAACCATTGAACTTTTTTTGGACAATACATAAACCATTGATCTTGAAGTCCTTTATCAAGTAAAATAATTAAATATTATTTTCATTCACGAATAAGTGACTGTTTTATTTTTTGTATTTAAATACCAAAAATAAATTTATAAATTTTTTTTAATTATTATATAAAAAATATATTAATATGTTCGTCTCGAATAATACTTTTATAATATTATTTTTTATAATTTTTTTACTTATTTATTTTAAAAATAATTAAAAATTAAAATTTATCATTAATAAGAATAATAACTACTTATTTCATAATAGAGGGAGGAAGTATACAATAAGATAGTGCTTAGGATATATTCAAAGGTTTTTATTGGCAAACTTTTTCTTGAAAAAATTTTCTTTTACAGCTATAACCAATTGACCAATAGAACAAAAAAGCGAGTAAATACAAAAGAACAAATAAAATTTGTAAATTTTCCTAAATTTGTATTTGTGAAAACTCTTTAATTCAAACAAACTTTGAAACCTAGCTTAAAATACGAGATTTTATAATTTTCTTTTTCATTATAATATTATTCATTTAATTTCATGAATTTGGTCTTTTATATAAAAAAAAGTGAACTAATATAAATTTAATGATTCTTAACATTTTTATAACTAAAAATTAATTTAGAAAGACAAATAGAAAAGGTTAACCACTAATGATTTATAATTCAATTTGAATGAATGTTGCAACTATTAGAAATTCATGTATAATTAAAATAAATTGTGAAGATATATCAATTCATGAAAAAAAATATATTCTCTTTAGGATAAACAAAAAATAATGGGGTTTTTTTTTGTGTAAATCTCTAAGAATAAATCCTTTGCATTATTTTTGAAACTCTTTTTAAAGTCAAGAAAAACAGAGAATAAAGATTGTGAGGATATTGTATAATTTTTTTTTTGGAATATTCAACATATTTGTTAGATATATTATGATTAGAATTTTTAATCATGTATATAATTCTATATAATACTGATTAGCATATGCAGTATAAATAATTTTTTAAGATATTGTGAGGGCCTGCCCATATGGCCACCAGCACACCTAAGGTTTTTGGCTTGAAAAAACTGACCGTGAGAAATCAAATTGTGCATGGTGTTGGTGGAACAAATTCACACTTTAGGTGAACTCTTTATGAGTCCATTTTGTACATTATGTATGTGTTTGAGTCGCCACTTAATTCCTTAGAAAATCATTTTTCAAGGTGATTAAGAAATCATTTAACTCCATAAAAATATGATTTGTCAAATTTTAGAAAAGGTGAGTCTCGAACCAAAGGATGGATTCGGAGGATCGTGATTAATACAAAAGTTATTTTTAGAAAATAAATTTATTTTCCAACATATTTAGCTTAAAACATCATATGGCTTTGGTTGAAAACAATTTCATGTAATGCATGGCATTTATATCATGATGAATGAACAATTATAATAAATAAAATGATGCATGAATAAGTTATAATATGGATGGCAGAATAAGGAAAGCAGTAAATGAAAAACAATGAAATAAATATGGGTCTTTCCTCTAGTCCAAAAAGAATACTAGGGAAAGCACACATCCCCAATAACAACTGAATAAAAGGAAAGCAATGAAAAGATCGAATTACATCTAAAATAATAAAAACGAAAAGGGTATCACTTCTCTAGTTATGAGGCTAGGAAGGGCACACATTCCTCAATAACAATAGATATGCAAAAATAATAACAATATACAAAAATAGCATAAAATATAAATAAAATAAAAAAGCAAACAAAAAGAAAGAAAAATGTTTTAGAGTTGAAGCCTTGAAATGGTTTGTCGGCGTATCCTTTTGAATAGGAATCAAACCACGTACCATTCTCCCTTCTTGCAAAGGGTTGCTGTGGGTTGGTTGGTGTGTGTTCAGAAGCTAATCCATTTTAATTTTGAAAGATGAACTAAATAGGCATTAATAAATTTAGTTTTAGATTGAAGAAAATGATTTTGAATGTCTGAATTACCTAAGTCAAATTTTAGAGCTTTGAATTGATTTAAAAACAGAAGAAAACAATATAGAAAATATTACCTTTTACTTTTTTGGACCTAGAATGGGAGTTTCAGAGGGGTTGATTAGGCTAGATCGAGTCTCCATTGTGCTCGGAGAGAATTATTTAAAAAGTGAATTTGGTAGAGGTTTAAGCATTTAGAATTTTAGTAAGTATTTTTGTTGTGGTTTGGAGTTGAAAAATCTATCCGAAAGGTGACCCAGGGGTCAAATTCATAGAAAAATCAATTCGGGATTATAAAAAAAAAACTGGACCCATGCACCAAGTGGCTCACCCGCGTGCCAAGCTACTGGTGCATACGTCAGGCCATTGATTTGTGTGCCAGGCCATTGGCGCATGTGCTGGGAGCTTGGCCCGAGCGTTAGGTGCTTGCCTCATGCACTAGGGCTTTGGCTTTGCATTCGCTGTTCGGAGCCCCGATTCAGTCTGACTTTGTTCGATTTTTTGGACTTTCTAGGCTTATTTTTGGTCCAATTTGAGTCCGGTTTGAGTCTATAGTCTCATATTGACCGACCAAACTTGATGATATAAAAATGAGGGATTTCCTTTGAAAATATGTTCGGACACAGAGAATTTTCTATCTAAACCTTGTAATCTGAAATTTTCGTCTGGGGGCTGCCTCCAATGCAGTAAGGGGCACTACCCCCTTGAACCCATTTTTTTTCCATACCTTTAAGTCATGTTAAGAGTCATGAGGTGGCCGATGATTCTAGAGGTGCAAAATCTAGGGTTCACCTATATTATTAAATTTATTTGCGAATTTACATTTTTTTTATTTAATATTAATATTAATGAGTATCAATTCATTTAAAACATAATTTTTTTTAGTTAAGTTTATAAATTGATTACACTTGGAGTATATTATACAAAAATTGGAAAAATTTCAAATGACTTCTAAACTTTACAAGGATACAAACTACTATAATTAATATTTGGCAAAAAAAAAACTACTACAATAAATAAATTTTTTATACAAACCAGTAAATAGTTAACTAATTAAAATGTATTTATATAAAATTATACTAAATATTATAAATAAATAGATTTTTTTTGAAAAAAATTTCACGATTTATTGTATGTGCATGGGTTAATTAAATTCATATGTTAATATAGCATAAACTTTTATTCGGATTTCACATTTATGTTGGTACACTGACATGCAAATAAAGGGATTTAATTATTTCATCTCTATAGTAATTTAATGATCAAATGTACAAAACGTTGGATTTGAAAATTTGAGAATTCACTTTGTTTATGAATATTTGATAACACTATTTTTGTTATGATTTTTCATGACATTTAATGATTGATTCCTTCACAAATTGAGTTTAATATGTTTGTTCTTGAGTTATTTCAGTTCTTTTTAGAAATTTTTTATTTTTAGATGTCAATAAATGAATGATGAAGCAACTCAAGCTATTTGTGAGTAGATTGGATATCAAAATGGACATTTGGAGATATTGAGTAAGCTGTACAATCTTGATTTGGTGTTTAAATGAGTTGCACAATTGAAGTGTGCAAAACAATCCAAAAAAACCCTTTTGATTGCATTGCATGGGCTATACAGATAGGCTGTGCACATAAAATCGCTACTATTTCTATAAACTTCATTTGTACAACTCCTTATTTAGCTTGCACGGCCAGTGTGGCTAGGGTGTGCAACGCGATGATTTTGATGCATTGAAATATTTTGAGCATAACATGAGCTACAAATGTCCGATTGATGTGGGTAAAGTACCATTAAAAAGTTAAAAGAAATATCTACAACTCTTATGCAGATTAGGAAGTCTAATTCCAGCATTTTTTAGCCCAAAATTGGTGCACAATTCATTCATTTTTACCAGTCCAGTTTTTAATACGAGTTTTAAGTGATTTATTTCCTTTTTTTTTATTAGGATTCTTGTTCAAACTTAATCCAGTTTACCCTAGCCCTTAAGAATACACTATATAAAGGGTTTTAAAGCTTATTTTTAGGGAGGATTGGAAGAGCTCAATGAGAGCCCCTTTTTGGGGAGATCTAAAGATTTCAATCAAAGATTTGGAGTTTGCTTTCTTCTTCTTCTTCTTTAATTTAGTTTTTATTTATTTTATCATGATTATTGCTTTTCTTTTTATTATTATGAGTAGCTAAATCCCTAATCTAGGATTTGGGATGTAGTTGTACGATTAATTAATGTTCTTGATTAATTTATAGATTTGAACTTTTCAATTGAATGTCTTTAATTGATTTTGTGTTTAAAGCTAGGTTTACTTGATCACTAAATCTTAGATTTTAGAGTTTATTTCAAAATTATGGGAGTTGAGATTTAAACTCAAATTATGAAATCAATTAACTTAGAGAAGTTAATGCTTAGGGATAAGATTACTCTTAAGAGACTTAGAGATAAGATTACTCTTAAGAGACATTAAGAACTAATTTCCAAATTGCTTAATTATTTTTTTTTATTGCCTAGTATCACGGGAATCGTTATTAGGAATAGATTGAATATTGATAAACTGACTTGGGAGAGCTTTTTATCTAGCTCAAGGAAATTAGGTTTATCATTCAAGTGAGAAGAGAGAATCTAGAAAGTAAGTTAAAGAACAATAATACATTGTGCAATGAACCCCAAGTCCAAAATGTTTGTTATCATTAGATTTTCTTTAATGTTTACAATTGCTTGTTTAGTTTTAGTTTTAATTTAGCATTATTGACTTGAATTTGATCGTTTAAATAAAAGTAAAAAATACAAACATGGTAATTGACATCCTTTCCTTAGAAGACGACACTCTATATTCATCACTAGACTATAAGAACGATCTACACACTTGTAGATTTACTCTATCAAGCTTTTGGCGCCGTTGCCGGGAAAGACAATTGTGCAATACTGAAAGTAGTAAAATAGACTGTTAATTTAGACTTTTTTTTTAAATTTTATTTTTTGTATTTCTTCTTTATTTTTTTTCTGGCAGAGAAATTTGACTAATGGATTGCTATAATTCTTCATGGGCATCAGCAGAAGCTTATCAGGTAGATTATTTGACACAACAGAAGTACTCAAAATTTTCTTTTTATTCCTCTTTTGAGCATAATAATGAAATTTATTGGGATAATTCTTACTTTGAAAATTCTTATCCTTCAAGTTTTAATGATCAATTACCATCCCAACCACTACCTTATAAACAATGTAATTTTAAATTAGCTTTAGAAATATATTTTTCTGTAGGAGGTAATAAGATTAGTGAACGTGAGGATAAAGGCTTGACTATTGAGGAACATTTGGATAGATTCATGGTTAAATGGGGGGTTAAATATGAACATAAATATTTTTTAAAAACTCCTCAAACTAGTGATGATAGTATATTTTGGGATAATGAAATAGGTGAGGAACCCGAACAAGAGGAGCTATTAAAAGGGAAAAAATACACATATCCCAAACATATTTAATTGAAACATAACCCATAATTGACCTTACACCATTGTCACCCTTCTCTAAGTGTTTATTTATTGGTGAATCTAGTATTTGGCCAGTACTTGTCCCTTCAAAACTTTGTTTAGAGAGGGAGATTAGTTTTGTAGAAGTTGTGGAAAAGAAGGTAGAAAATTTTGGGTGGAGTATCTCACACTTTCAAAAGATTGATGAAGATAAAATTTCTGATTTTTTGGATTTTAAAATTGAAGAATTAAAAAGTCCATGGGTGGAAGTGTTCAAAATAGAGCTTATAGTGAACCATATGAAATTTACAAATCATGAGGAGGCAAGAGCATTTCAATCGAGGCTTACAAACTAAAGAAAAGTTTATAAAGGTAACCTTAACAAATTTTTCTTTATTTTAACTTATAGGGACAAACAACACGATGAAACCTCAAAGTATTTGGATGAAGATGGATAACTTTAACGTCCAGCTAAACGACGTTAAAGAAGAGCTTAGTGGGAGGCAACCCACCGTTTTTATCGTGTTTTTATTATTTTTCTTGTGTTTGTGTGCTGTTATTTTTGTTTTAATTTTATTGGTTTTGTTTTGAGTGAGGATAATGCACTTTGTGGTGTGTTTGGATTGTGGTGTGACATGATTTCTTTTAAAGCTCATCATGACTTGTAATATATTCTAGCCATCACTATGGGTTTACAGATGGAATTACCATATAGTACTTGTTTATTAAGGGAGATTTTCTTTTCTATTCCTCTTTGATTTATTTTGTTACACACATTAGGGACAATGTATGATCTAAGTGTGGGGGAATTGATGTTTTGTGCTTGAATGTGTAAAATTTTTTAATTGAGATTATTGCCTTGAACTTGTTGCAAGCAACTTAATTTGTGGTAATGTATGGATAGGAAACAACTTGATTTTAGCTAATATTTTGTTCAAAAATTTTTTTGATATTCATTTGTTTAGGATTGGTTTAGTTGACTTGGTCATAATTTATGGTTCAAATATAGTAATTCAAAGTAAGAATTGATTTGACATGTTTGCATAGCTAAATTTTGAACATTTAGTTACAATTTTGAGCATTTTAATTCTTTAGTTGTATAAATTAAACTTAGTAAGAAATACTTAATACCTTAGGTTTTTTGATATTCTTTTGAAAATAAAAAAAAAATATAATTGAGCAAAAGTGCATAAATAAGGAGTTTTGAAAAATGATTCATATTTCGTTGATTTCATGTTGTGTAAAGAAATCTTTATATAGAAATCATGAATAGTGCTAGTAACCGGTTGGCATTATGATTAGTTGAGTAACTGGGGGTCGGCACCACAACGTGTTTACCTACGCATCAAAAGACTATGTGACATCGCTATCTAATTCAGACTCCTTGAAAATTAGGAAAAAAATGAATAAATAAATTGCTCAAAAAGGTCAAAATAGTTTTTTTGAGAGTTTATTCATCACCTAAGAGAAAATTCCTTAAATCTTGCTTGAGTTTGATTTTTGCTGCTTTTGAATTGTGTACTTAACTTTGCAACTCTTGTTTTAGACTTTAGAAGTGTACATTTTCTCAATGGAATTTCTAAACTTGATTAATGTGTTTGTAAATTGGGTTTTGACTAGGTGATATTAAACTAAATTCTTTATGAATGATATCTTGTCTTTTCTTAAATTTTAGCTTGAAAAGGGAAGTTTGTTTATCATATCCATGGTCATTAGTTGCTTTGATTGAGGACAAGCAAAGGTTTAACTTTGGGGAAATTTGATAACACTATGTTTGTTATGAATTTTCATGACATTTAATGATTTATTCATCTACAAATTGGGTTTAATATGGTTGTTCTTGAGTTATTTCAATTCTTTTTAGAAATTTTGTATTTTTAGGTGTCAATAAATGAATGATGAACAAATTCAAGCTATTTGGGATTAAATTGGATATCAAAATGGACATTTGGAGATGTTGAGAAAGTTGCACAACCTTGATTTGGTGTTTGCACGAGTTGTGCAATTGAAGTGTGCAAAGAAATCTAAGAAAACCCGTTTGATTCCATTTGCACGGGCTGTACAGATAGGTTGTGCATATGAAATCAATGTTGTTTCTATAAATTTCATTTGTACAACCCCTTATTCAGCTTGCACAGGCCATGTGAGTAGGGTGTGCGACGTGACGAAAATCTGACAGCTTTGATACTTTGGAGTAGGGGTGAGCATTCGGTCGGTTCAGTTTAAAATCAAATTGAATCGAATAAATCGAAAATTGAAATTTTAATATTTTCACAAACCGAACCGAAATTTAATATACACTAAACCAAAATATTTTTTTATACCAATTTGTTTATATAATTATGTACTATCTTAATAAAAATTATAGATTTTGTATTCAAATATTATTATTAATAGGATTATTAAGACATTAAATAGAAATGTAATACAAATATTAGTAATTTATCCTAATAATTTTTAAAAAATTTTAAATAATATTAATTTTTTATATAATAATAAAATTTCGGTTCAGTTCGATTCAGTTTGAAACATAGTTTTTTTTTCCAAACCGAACCGAACAGAAATAATTTCAATTTTTAAAAATTAAAACCAAACCAAAAAACTAGAATAAACTGAACCAAATTGATAATTTTGGTTCGGTTTGGTTTTTTGGTTTCCATTCGTTTTGATCACCCCTTTTTTGGAGTATTTTGAACATAACTAGAGCTATATATGTTCTACTGAGGCCCGTGAGGTACTGTTGGAAAGCTAAGAGAAATATCAACAACTCTTATAAAGATCCGAAAGTTTAATTCCAACTTTTTTAGCCCAAAATTGGCCCACAATCCATACATTTTTGCTAATCCAGTTTTTAGTATGAGTTTTAAGTGATTTATTTCCTATTTTTATTAGGATTCTTGTTTAAACCCAATTTAGTTTACCCTAGCCCTTAAGAATATACTATATAAAAGGTTTTAAAACTTATTTTTAGAGAGGATTGGAAAAGCTCAATGAGAGCCCCTTTTTGGGGAGATCTATAGAATTTAATAAAAAATTTAGAGTTTTCTTTCTTCTTCTTCTTCTTTAATTTAGTTTTTATTTATTTTGTCATGGTTATTGTTTTTCTTTTTATTATTATGAGTAGTTTTTAAAAGGCCAAAATTTGTCAAAAACACACAAAAAGAGAGAAATTTAGTTTGCTCTGTTCTTATTTTATTATGCAAATGTTGCCTGTCGTTCAATTTTGGGAAAACTTCGTCCATTGCCTTAGAGTTTTGGGAGATGGAGAATAACATATCGATTTTTCAAGCATGGGCATGAAATAAAATAAGTCGTTTCTTTTTTTTTCCAAATTTTCATTTTTACCTTTTTATAATCACTAAAATTCATTTTTTTTCCATTAGTTCTAGAATTTTTTTTCCTATTATATTACCAAAAATTTATATCTACTTGAGCCTCATTTATTGTTAGGCCCTAGGCGGTCGTCTTTCTAAACAAGGCTCAGAATCGAGTCTAATAATAGATCATACTTCAAATCCTCTCTCCCACTTTTAAAAAAAACTCATAGGGAGTTTCAATAAGTGAGAAAACATAATTTTTTTTTTGAAAAATGCTTTTATCCCACTTCAAAAAAATAAAAAAAAGTAAAGGCTTGTGAAATTTCAGTAAGAAACAGTTGTGAAGGTAGAAGAAATATAGTGGTAAATGGTTTTCATTTTCATTACTTTAATATGTAAATGTTACAGTGTATATATAGTTGTGTATGGCTTCTTATGGAAGCTTTCTAACTACCTAATGACTTCTCATGGAAGCTATCCAACTGTTTAGAGTACACA
>CAOJBK010633039.1:0-11451 GCA_948294925.1 Codiaeum variegatum | reverse complement strand
TTAGAATAGCAAGGGATTCACCTACGGGCATAAGTTATAACTCATCTACAAATAAATTGTTAGCATGTTGTATTCTCGATCCTAAATAGTCACAAATTAAATACTTATTGGAACATGCCTTAGTCGCAATTCAATCATACTTGAGTTGAAACATAAATAAAAGAATTATCATACCTTGAAGCAAGTCCAACAATAACAATTCTCTTGCCCTTAGCTATACCAAAACAGTCACCAACAGTGCAATAACACTGCCAAATACCAAAACAACAAACAATAAAATCCATTGAGCATAAACAACAAATATAAATAATCTCAAACAAAGAACCAACAACAAGAAAGACAATAAATAAACACATAAACTCAAAGAATGAATTGAAACCTTCAAGTACAGATGCAAATGGAAAAAACAAAAAAAAAATTTACCAAATGCCGTCGACGTTGACAGGCGGTTGGCGGACAAGCACGGCTGTCACCGGTTATTAGATCAGCGGCGAACGGCAACTTTATCTGTTTCAAAAACTGATACACGGCGAAAAATGAATCTGTTCTGGGGGGTTTATAGTTAATTTTTACTGACGCATTACTAATGCCGAATTTGCTTCAGTAAAAATTAATTTTCTTGTTTTACTGACGCATAAATTGCGTCAGTAATATTTACTGACGCGTTACTGTCGCAAAAAATGCCTCAGTAACGTTATTTTGACGCGCTACTTTACGTAAAATAATTCATTCCCGCCCATTTGTTTACTGATGCTTTACTGACGCCATAAGGGCGTCAGTAAAATTTTTTTTTTATTATTACTGACGCGTTACTGACGCTAATTTGCGTCAGTAAAAAAATTTCATTATTTATTGATGGATTACTGTCGCAAAAAATGCGTCAGTAATACGTAAAAAAATTCATTCTCGCCCATTTGTTTACTGACTCTTTACTGACGCCTAATGGCCTTAGTAAAAAAAAAAATTATTTTTACTGACGCTAAAATTGCGTCAGTAATTTACTGACGCAATTTTAGCGTCAGTAATTAATTAAATTTTGTTTTTTTTTCATCAGTAGGAGGTCAGTATTTCTATTTTTGGTATCAGTAGTTACTGACGCCAAAAAATACGTCAGTAAATTGCGTCAGTAAATGTAAAATTTTTTGTAGTGTTTGCTAATATTGATGATCCTCTTATTGCTAAAGCATTAAGCTTTCACGAGGCTTTTTCATGGATTAAACAACGAGGCCACATCAACATTATTTTTGAGTCAGATTCTCTTTTGCTTATTTAATCCATTAAGAACAATTTATTTAATGTTTCTTTTTTTTGGTTTAATTGTTGACGATTGTATTAGTCTTTTTAACAAGCTTCATAATGTTGAGATTTGTTTTGTTCCTAGATCAACAAATTGTGTTGCCCATAGTCTTGCAAGGGTTTACAATTTTTTTCCTAGTCCGCATGAATGGGAAACGTTCGACCTTGCATTTCTTTTGCTATTTTTAATGATATTGCTAGCTAAAGTGATAGATGATTGTGGTTGCTAAGTGATGTTAGCCTAACTATAATGTATCGGTGTGACCGATGATACATTTTCTAATCTTTTATTTTTATTTTTTAAAAATAGAAATATTATTAGACAAATAGTAAATCTGAATATCTATCTCATAGTGCAACACTTATTCTCCTTTTAATGCATTAAAATAAATAAATAATCAAGTGTGTTTTGTATTAGAGATTTAACCCTAATGCTCATTTTATTTTAAAATTTCCACGGCTCGCGAATAAAGTGGGTATGGATTGGGAATTAGAAAGCAATATTTTTGCTTGTACTATGTACAAATTAATATCATACCAATCTAAGTCATTAATTAATTGATTAATTATCATATTTCTCATAAAATACACTATCAGGTCAATTACATGTGGAACCTATAAAGGATCAGGACTACATTAATTAATTAAAATATTATTTTGTTGGCCATTACCATGAAAGCTGGATAATACCTTTCCCAACCAAAAAATCTATATAAAAAAAGTACGTGTATTTAATGCTTTGGCATAAACCTTTTAAGACAAGTGTCTGACATTTGATGATGAAATTTTTTTAAATTTAAGTTGTCCTTAGGTATATTAAATGGAAGTATCAAAACTCAAATACATAAACAGATTTCCTTCTTTTTTGGTGAGTAGATTTTTCTTTTAGATATCCCTTTTCACGTACACACGATGTCACCCCATAAGTACAGTTATACTCCAAGCATATAATATTACGTACCAAAAATGCAAGATTATGCTATAGACTATTTTTTTTTTTACCCTAAAAAATGCTCAAGACTTGTTTTATTGGATAAACATAAGACCTTAGAAATGAACATGTTCAAATCATAAAGAGAAAATCTAATTGGTTAGGCAATGTTCTTTTCACCTTCGAAAAAAAATAAATAATAAAAATCTCATAATAAATTAATTGAGACAAACAAGGAAAAACATATACTAAGGCTCATCTCATAATAAATTTTTAAAAAACATATATATCTTTCAATAATACTTTAAAAAAAACAAATAATAAATTGTTTTTTTTTTAAATAAATACATATCAAGACAAAATTTAAAAGTAAATGTATTTATGATCTAAACAATACATTCGGTTCTATATTCTCTTGGCTAAAAAAATAGATAAATATAAAAATATAAAAACTAACTAATTAGATTAAAGAAAATTTTAAAAGCGTTTTTTTAATTTTCACAATAATTTTGAACAAAATTTAATATAAAAAATTTTGAATTTAATTTCATTTACCTTCTTGCAATAATTTCTAATAATTAAGATTGGAAGAATTGTTGAGTTTCAAAATATTAACTATGCGATGTCTTTCCATCTTTGTATATGTAAAACTTGAGACTTAATCTAGAGAAGGGATGGAGCAATATTCGGATCAAAGTAAATCATAATCTATTGATTTTTTCATTTAAATTTAGAATCTAATTCTTATTTGAAAAATCATTAAATCTTTTACTTGAAATAGTTATTAGGCATTTGATTTTGAGTTGAAATTCTAAATTTATTAGTGAAAAAATTTTAGGTACTTATAAATAAATAGTTAAAAAGCTATTTTATAGAGAGCGGGATACAAAAACCAAGAATAGATAATCAACTTTGATATTGACAAGTATGAGTGTTACTTTGGGTATTTTAGCATCGTGTTCCTTCTAACATCATTTTGGACAAAATTTCAATTTGTACCAACTCATTAGCTACTTATTTGAGATTAAGGTGTTATAATTTGAATAAACATAAGTTTGCTATACCCTAACTCCACTTAAAATGTGATGATCAATCTATTGTAGCATACAACCAAGCCTGTAATAATTATTTTCTTTGCCTTCAATGGATGAAGGATTTTTTGTGACAACAAGTGAAAAAGTTGTGGCTTCGTGCATCCGATACAAAATCTAAAATTTTCCACATTACAGCATTCAATAGAAAGAAAAAGAATTCTATAAAGAAGCTTTAAGATGATTCAGGGGTATAGAGAACTTTGGACTCGAGTCTTGATGATCTTATAATCAAATATTTTGCTGTTATTTACTCCAACTCAAGTTGTGATGATTCGAAAGTGTTGGAAGTAGTTAATTCCTCTATTTTAGATGGTTAGAATGAGTCTTTGATGCAAACTTTCACATACTAGGAAATTAAAACAACCATTTTTTCTAGGCACCCAAATAAGTCCCCAGGTATGGATGGTTTAAATCCTGCATTTTATCAGAAATATTGGCATATAGTTGGTAATGATATAGTTGAAGCTTGCTTGCACTATATTTCAAATTGCACATTACTTTATGGTCTTAATGATACATTGCTTGTGTTTATTCCTAAGAAGAAAGACTCGTCCTCTATTAAAGATTTGTGACCGATTATGTTATGTTATGTCTTATATAAAATTATTGCAAAAGCTTTAGCTAACCGTTTAAAGCCTACTATGTCTAGTATTATTATAGAGACACAAAGTGCTTTTATTATTGGGAGATTAATAATGGATAACATCATGATTGCCTTTGAGTTCGTTTCTTGAAATGAAAAAAAAAACAAGGTAAATGGGGCTTTGCAGCTTTGAAATTGGATATGAGTAAGGCCTATGATAAGGTTGAATAGACCTTCTTGAGAAATATGATGTTGAAGTTAGGATTCAATGAATCTTGGGTGTCGTTAATGATGATATGCATTAGCTCAATTCGATTTTGGATTTTGGGTAATGGTAAGGAGATGGACCCAATTATTTTGAGCAGGGGACTTCGCTAGGGATGTCCGCTTTTACCTTATTTGTTTCTCATCTATGTAGAAGGCTTCTCTGCTCTAATTATGAGGAATGAATGGGTTTGGTCCATGGGTGTAAAGTTGTAAGGGGAGCTCCCTTTATTTCTCACTTACCGTTTATAGACGACGACTATCTTTTTTTTTCGGGCTTCTATGGAGGAGTGTAAGAGCATTCAATCTATTCTTAATGTTTACTCTCTAGGTTCTGCTCAAGTTGTGAATTTTTGGAAATCCTCAATTGTTTTTAGTCCAAATTGTGATGCACAATTATGCAATGCTATCTCTTCTGAGCTTTGAGTTCCAAAAACTAATGTTTTATGTCCTTATCTAGGCATGCCTACTATGATTAGTAGAAACAAAACTGATATGCTCCATTTTGTCAAGTATTGGGTTTGGCAACATGTTAAGGCATGGAAGAAAAAGCTCCTAACTAGAGCGGGCAAAAAGATTCTCATTAAGACTGTTCTCCAGGCTATTTCTAAATATATTATTATCTTATTCTTATTCTCATCTCATTTATGTGTTGAGATTAAGGAGCTTTTGAATGGGTTTTGGTCAAATTCAAGTGACGCCAGATGAGGGTTTAGGTGGGTGAGATATAAAAATTTGTGTGTGCCAAAAGCTTTGGGTGGTATGGGCTTTCAAAGTTTTAGGGAATTCAATTTGGCAATACTAGTGAAAGAGGGATGGTGGCTTCTTTCTTTATAATCAACTCTTTCTTTTCTTGTATATAAAGCACACTATTTCCCTAATGTTTCTTTCTTTTCAGATAAGATTGGCACAAATCCTAGCTATATTTGGCGCAGTATTATGGAAGCTCAAATTTTGTTGAAGTCTCCATGCATCTTTCCAGTGGGCAATGGTAGGAGTTTTGACATTTGGCATGATTCATGGCTTCCTGATTCGCCAATTCCTTATATTTCTACCCATATGCCTAGGGGAGTTATTCACAACCTTATTTCGACTCTCATTAAGGATATTGAGTGCTCATAGGACATTGAAGCTGTTACCATTTTATTTAATGATGTTGCTTGATTTTGTCCATTCCCTTAAGCCTATAATCAAAGGAAGATGTTTAGATGTTGATTGGATATTATAAGGGAGAATATACTGTTAAGTCAACTAATAGGAGTCTCTCTCAACATTTTTCTTCCCCCAACTATAAGATTAGCATGCCTCCTTTTTTTTGGAAAAATTTCTAGTCACTAAAGCTTCCCTTAAAAGTGTTGAACTTTCTATGACGTGCTCTTCATGACATTCTCCCAACAAAAGAAATTTTGATAATTAAAAAAGTTGATGTTATGTGTTATTTGCCATGGAGCAGTTGAAACTCTAAATCATTTTTTGGGTTTTTGTGTTTTTTCTATTGATTTTTTCAGGTTGTCCAATGTGCCTCCTTTTTCTGGGTTTCAATCATATTGGCAAGAGTGGTTCTGTCAGGTCCTTTCTAATGGCCTTGCTCCTGCTGTTTTGGTTGCTGCAATGTTGTGCTGGAAGCTTTGGGCCCACCGCAATGATGTTGTATGGCAACAACAGCGTTCTTTTCCTGGGCAAGTTGTTCATGTGGCTGCTGCATCCTTCAACCAGTGGCAGTCTACTCAGGAAGCTGCTCCAACACCCAGACAACTGGCTCCAATGTTTGATGATGCAGTTTGGTCTCGCCCTCCCCATGACTGGCTCAAGTGTAATTCAGACATTGTTGTCTTTTCTTCCTCTTGTGGTAGTAGTGGAGCTTGTGTCTTAAGGGATGCTAATGGTATTTTTGTTGCTGGACGGACTGTGTTCTTTGCTAATATTGATGATCCTCTTATTGCTAAAGCATTAAGCTTTCACGTGGCTCTTTCATGGGTTAAATAACGAGGCCACACCAATATTATTTTTGAGTCAAATTCTCTTTTGCTTATTCAATCCATTAAGAACAATTTATTTAATGTTTCTTTTTTTGGTTTAATTGTTGACAATTGTATTAGTCTTCTCAACAAGCTTCATAATGTTGAGATTTGTTTTGTTCCTAAATTAACGAATTGTGTTGCCCATAGTCTTGGAAGGGGTTACAATTTTTTGTCTGGTCCGCCTGAGTGGGAGACGTTCCCACCTTGCATTTCTTTTGCTATTTTTAATGATATTGATAACCAGAGGGATAGATGATTGTGGTTGCTAAGGGATGTTAGTCTAATTAGAATGTCTCAGCTTAACTGATGATATATTCTCTAGTCTTTTATTTTTATTTTTTAAAAAAAGAAATATTATTGGACAAATAGTAAATCTGAATATCTATCTCATAGTGCAACACTTATTCTCCTTTTAATGTATGAAAATAAATAAATAATCAAGTGTGTTTTGTATTAGAGATTTAACCCTAATGCTCATTTTATTTTAAAATTTCCACGGCTCGCGAATAAAGTGGGTATGGATTGGGAATTAGAAAGCAATATTTTTTGCTTGTACTATGTACAAATTAATATCATACCAACCTAAGTCATTAATTAATTGATTAATTATCATATTTCTTATAAAATACACTATCAGGTCAATTACATGTGGAACCTATAAAGGATCAGGACTACATTAATTAATTAAAATATTATTTTGTTGGCCATTACCATGAAAGCTGGATAATACCTTTCTCAACCAAAAAATCTATATAAAAAAAGTACGTGTATTTAATGCTCTGGCATAAAACTTTTCAGATAAGTGTCTGACATTTGATGATGAAATTTTTTTAAATTTAAGTTGTCCTTAGGTATATTAAATGGAAGTATCAAAACTCAAATATATCAACAGATTTCCTTCTTTTTTGGTGAGTAGATTTTTCTTTTAGATTTCCCTTTTCACGTAAACACGATGTCACCCCATAAGTACAGTTATACTCCAAGCATATAATATTACGTACCAAAAATGCAAGATTATGCGATAGACTATTTTTTTTTTACCCTAAAAAATGCTCAAGACTTGTTTTATTGGATAAACATAAGACCTTAGAAATGAAAATGTTGAAATCATAAAGAGAAAATCTAATTGGTTGGGCAATGTTTTTTTCACCTTCCAAAAAAATAAATAGTAAAAATCAGTTTTAATGAGTAAAAATAAGTTAATTGAAGATAAATTTTTATAAAAATCAGTTTTAGTAATCAATAAAAATCAATTAAAATAAGTTTAAAAATCTTTAAATAAAATATAATCAGTAAAAATCAATTTTAATTAGTAAAAATAAATTCAGTAAAAATCAATTTTGATCAGAAAAAATCAGTTTTAATCAATAAAAATCAATTTTAGTTACTAAAAATAATTTTAGTTTAACAAAAATTAGGTAAAGAGAAGGTCTAAAATTATATAAACTAGTCTTCTTCGTTGAGCGTGACGCTTGCGTGCATTGTTTATAAAGTAAATAATTAATTTGATTTTTTATTATTTTATATAAACATTCAAATAAAAATAAATTATTCAATAATAAAAAAATAAACTTTTTAAATTTTTTAAAAATAGTATTTTGTGATTTTTTTAAAAAATTTTAAAATAAATATTTTATTATATATTTTTTTAAACTACCTATTTTATCCCTATTAAATATATTTTTTTTACTTATATTTAGTATGGATAAAATATGTAATTCAAAATTTTGATATGATAAACTATTACTTCAAGAGTTTCCTTAATAAATAGTATATTAATTGAGAAAGACAAGAAAGACAAGGAAAAACATATACTAAAGCACATCTCATAATAAATTTTTAAAAAACATGTATATCTTTCAACAATACTTTTTAAAAAAAACAAATAATAAATTGTTTTTTTTTAAATAAATACACATCAAGACATAATTTAAAAGTAAATGTATTTATGATCTATGCAATAAATCAGGTTCCATATTCTCTTTGCTAAAAAAAAAAGATAAATATAAAAACTAACTAATTACATAAAAGAAAATTCTAAAAGCATTTTTTTAATTTTCACAATAATTTTGAACAAAATTTAATATAAAAAGTTTTGAATTTAATTTCATTTACCTTCTAGCAATAATTTCTAATAATTAAGAGTGGAAGAATTGTTGAGTTTCAAAATATTAAATATGTGATGTCTTTCCATCTTTGTATATGTAAAACTTGAGACTTAATCTAGAGTAGGGATGGAGCAATATTCGGATCAAAGATCAAAGTAAATCATAATCTATTGATTTTTTTTCATTTAAATTTATTCTTATTTGAAAAATCATTAAATCTTTTACTTGAAATAGTTATTAAGCATTTGATTTTGAGTTGAAATCTAAATTTATTAGTGGGAAAATTTTTGGTGCTTATAAATAAAGAGTTAAAAAGCAATTTTATGGAGAGAGGGATACAAAAAGCAAGAATAGATAATCAACTTTGATATTGACAAGTTTGAGTGTCACTTTGGGTATTTTAGTGTGGGTAAACACCTAAAAGGTTCTTCTTATACACTTTTTAACTTGGCCTGGAAGTTTTTACTTCTAATTTATACGAGAGATGATACAATTTATGAGTTTGAGTTTAACTTAAGGGAATCTCAATTTAATTATATTGTAGTTATTTTCTTATATAGTGAAGGAAAGATATCTCTACGGATGTAAGCACGTTTGTGTCGAACCACGTAAATCTTATATTGCTATTTTTCTTACATGGTTGTTAATTAATTTTTTCAACAAGTAGTATTAGAGCATAATTTCAATCAATATTACAAGTATAATAGGTGGTTCATCGTTACTTTTTACTACAGAAAAATACGATGAAAAAAGTTGTTTCAATCTTTCACAAAGAAGAGTGAAGGATCTTTGAGCTTAATAGGACTTGACAAAAGCATTAAAGGAAAAGAAGAATGGTGAGTCAGAATAAATGAGCGATGAAAATTGAGAGGAGATAGAGGAAAATTTTGTGATTATATATGTCCTTGCATTAGTATAAATATTGTTATTAAAAAGACTTTTGCTATATAGATTTGGGCCAAGTTGCAAAAAATTTATTTAGTTAAAAGTTTGACTAATAAATTATATATAAAGTGAAAATTACATAGGCTAAACAAGGTGAAAGGTGAAAATCTATTATAACATATGAATATATTTAATGAAATCTTTACTCAATTAAGAAAAGATCGACGACAAGATTGAAGAAGAAAATAAGATGATAATGCTTTTATCTTAACTCTTATGAGAATTTTATTGACTCGATGATTATAGGAAATGATTCCTTGATTATAGATCTAGCGTAAGTAAAATTATTTTAACTTCAAAGTAGAAGGAAAGTCAAAAGCAAAGATGATGAGCCATTAGTTTCTTATAGTATAAGTTAGATAGTGTGCTCATATGACAATGGTGGATCTTAACAAGAGAGATCTAAATCTAATGTCAAGAATTTAGATAAAGATTAGTGCTTTGAATGCAAAAAACATATGGTCACTTTAAAAAAGGATTTCCAAAAGGGTAAGAGAAAGAAAGATAATAATTATAATGTGACTTCTCTTACTTGGGATGATGAAGATGCCTATGTAATCACTCAAGATTATGATATAACTTCTTATGATGATTGACTTTTAAATACTTATTATATTTATCATATTTTCTCTAGAAATAATTATTTTGATAAATTTTAAAAAGGGATGGCCAACACATTAAAATTAAGTGATAATTATAAGATGAAAGTCATTGGTGTTGTTAGCGAGAGATTCAAATGTATAATAAAGAAGTGATGACTTTAAAAGATGAGACACATATTCCATTGATAAGTAAAAATTTAATTTATTGAGTATATTAGACTTTATGGGATTTAGTTATAATTCTAAAGGTGAGTTATAAGGATTATTCAATGTTGCATGGTCCTAACAAAAGGGAAGCTACATCAAGGAGCTGTAAGGCCCCGCCCCAAGCGTGACGTGAAGGAAAAACTACGAGTCGCGCAACGGAAACAGAAAAGTCCTTAATAGTAAAGGTTCAATTTTTTGTTTTCAAAAATTTTGTAAGACTAAGTTCCGTGCCAAAACTCTTTTAGCATGAATGGTTTAGTTGTTCATTAAACTTTTTAATGAATATCTAAACCTAGATTTAATGAACAACTAAACCTAGATTAAGATTCATAATCTCTATCAAGGATACTTAACCAATTATTGTGAAAAACACAATTATAACTTAGGAGAGTGTTTGAAGTATCAAATATCTTAACTTCCTCCTTCATTAAGCTCCTCAAGTGCGAAGCCTCTAGCTTGACTCACACTTAAGCTTTCCCTTGATCTCATTTCCTCTTCAAAGAACTCGAACCGGCTCTCTTTGGTTGCCCAAATTCTTTTAGTTTTTGCTCCTTTATTGAGAACTTGTGATGTTAGGGATTGGTTTGCACTTTTGAACTATTGACACTCTCTTTCACAAAGATTTAAAAGAAGAGTTTGTGGTTGAAGAAATCTTCTTCAATAATAAACTCAAATCCCTCTACGTTGGTGTGAAAATTCAACTTTCTTTCTCTAACTCTTAGATAGCTCCTCTCTTTAACTTGATGGAGAAGAAGATGAATAGTGATTAGTTCAAATCACTTAGGGAAATAAAAGAGAGCCTAAAGCTCTTATACTAACACCCTAATTTCCCTTTTCCTTAATTTAAGGAGGAAGCTAGAAAATGTTTCTATTTGACTAATTGACCATTTGACTAGGCAATTAGTCAAATAACACTATGGTATAATTAGTAGGAACCCTCATAAATCCCTCATTAATCACATCTAATTTGGATTAGGTTAATCATCTTTTGATTAAACCTAAATGTTTTATTTGTCCAAAACCATTATAATTAGTTATGCCCGTTTGTATCTCATACAAACTATGACATAATTAAATTAATCCCTTTATGAATTAAACTTCAAGACATGCTAGGGTCTTTGTAAATTTAATTATAATTTTAATTTAATCATCATTAATAATTAATTAAACTCTTTAATCAATTATCAATATGATATAATTCCAAGCCATGGGAAATATTTTATGGTGTGTGACTTACTAGGTTCATGTTCTAATTAGCAATGGGATAAAGAAAACTCTTTTCTCCCCACCAAGTGTGTAATCCTATTGTACGCCTAGCATAACATGTCACGACTATGTAATTAGAAATGAATGTCGACGATTGTATCCTTAACATTGCATAGACCTCTTGATCATAATTA
>CAOJBK010632407.1:0-12200 GCA_948294925.1 Codiaeum variegatum | reverse complement strand
TAATAGGAAATTACAAACCTCTACTTAGGGTATGTCCCAGATTTTAACAACCCTATAGTGATGCAAGGCATGTATGGTGATTATGTGGAATTTTAGAGGCTAGTAGAAGCCCTGAAACGACAAGTCCAACACCTTTCCCATGTACAAAGCATGGGGCCTGACATAATAGATGGGGGCAATAATGATCAAGCCCCACCTAGGGGTCAAGAGGCGGTCTCAAAGGCAAGAAATTAGGTATAAGATGTGGCTGAGAATGTGTTGGGGAAAGCAACTCCAGGAACAAATCTAGCTCACATGGTGAAAGGGATACTGGAAAATATGGGGATCAAGGGTGCCATTATGGATCTGAATCTCCCAGAAGAATTACCCCTGGTAGATGAGATACTGTTAAAAGACTATCCTGATGGATTCGAAAAACCCTTGAGGCTAGACAATTACTATGGGAAGTCCTGCCCTCGGGCACATGTCAATAAGTTCAGAATGGAAATTCACTCACAAACATACCAGGATCACATCCTGTGTCGCCTCATCCCAATGACCTTAGCTGGAGTGGCTACTAAATGGTATAATAAGCTGCCCCCAAAGTCCATATCTTCTTTTAAGCAATTATCGAACCTCTTCCATATGAGGTTTATGCCATTAAGGGCAAAACCAAATCAGTCAACCGACCTCTTGATAATGAGACATAGGCCTAAGGAGACCTTAAGGCAGTACCTAAAATAATTTGGCCAAAAGGTAGGGGAGGTATCAGACTTCTAGTTTGACATTGCTTATTTGGCTATCCTAAATGGAACCACCAATCAGCAATTGCAAAAGAAACTTCTTACAGTTCAACCTACCAATTAGACCCAAGTCATGGCATTGGAAGAGAGCCAAATAAGGATAGAAGATGGCCTTCAAAGCCTGGTAGCCAGGGTCTAAGCACTCTCATCCCCAACAGCTTAAAAGGCATTAAAGATGAGAGAAAAAGTGGGTAGTAGTGGTTCCCAAAGGCAGGAAAAGGGCTTAGGTTTGATAGGAGCAGCTCACACACACCCCTCCCCACTTTAAGGAGGGATGTGTTAATATGGATGAAGAAGAGTAGTGAGGATGTCAAATGGCCCCCCGAAGATGGGTGACTCTTTTATAATGAACAGGGACTCGAGCAGGTACTACGAGTTTCACCAGGACAAAGAGAATGACACTGAAGAATGTAAGCACTTGAAGGATGAGATTGACATGCTTGTACAAAAGGAAGTGTCAAGAATTTTGAGGCACATACTAGGGGGTCAACCATAAGACCCCCCAATAAGGGATCCTCATCAGGTTGATAGGAGGGAGGATTGGAACAAACAAGAGGACCGCCCTCGACAAGGGGAGTGGCAGGTAGCAGGAGATATATATATGTGATAATGGGGGGAAGCTCATTTGGGGATTGCTCGACCTATAGGAAAAAGGCAACAAGGGACTTATACGCAGACCCAAGACCCTGCACACTCCTCGACACTTTGTCTGATAACATTTGGTCCTGTGGATGGTAAGCATGTGGTTAATCCTCATAATGATGCTCTAGTGATCCAGGAGTATGTTAATAACTCTGGGGTCAAGAGGATAATGGTGGATGATGGAAGCTCAACTTATATGATAATGATGGAATGCTTTAAAAATATGAAATAAGGGAGAAAGATATGAAGCCAGTAGCTACCCCCAGGTGGGGATTGGAAACTTCCAGGTGCAATTGGAGGGATCAATCAAATTAAATGTGGAACTAAGTGATGATATTGTTATGAGGGAAGTGGAGTTTATAATAACTGACATTATTTTCCCATATAATAGTTTGTTCGGACGACCTTACCTTTACACCATAGGGGCCATACCAAGCACATACCACTTTGCTTTGAAGATTCTCACCATTAAGGGTGTAGTAGTGGTCAGAGAATGTCAAGAAATGGCCTGACAAACCTATTTTAATGCTCTTAAAAGGGTCTTCTAGGCTACACATCTTGATGTAGAAAGCCCTGTAAGGCCAGATTTCCTAAAGCTAAATGGTGTGGTATAAAAGGTACACATGCCTCCAGGGGAAGTGCATGTAGGGGGTGAAATGGATGACCAAGTAAAACAACTAGTGATTAGAACCTTGAAGGAAAACCTTAATGCATTTGCATGGGATGCAAATAATCTTGTAGAGGTCAACCCATAAGTAATGCAACACTGGCTTAATATTGATAACTCCATCAAGCCCATTGCTTAGAGGAAGAGAAAGCAATCGATAGAAAAATAAACAACCATAGCTAAAGAGGTGGGTAAGCTATTGAAGGAAGGGGTGATCCTAGAGGTACACTACCCTGAGTGGTTGGCCAATATAATCCTGGTAAAAAATCCCAATGGCTTGTACCGTATGTGCCTGGACTTCATTGATTTAAATAAGGCATGCCTAAAGGTTCCATACCCCCCGCCTAACATAGACCAGTTGATTGATTCCACAATAGGGCATGAGCTATATACATTTTTGGATGTCAGGTCAGAATATCACCATATCCATATGCACCCTCAAGATAAGGAAAAGACCTATTTTGTCATTGACCTAGGGTCCTACTACTACAGGAGGATGCCCTTAGAGTTGAAGAATGTAGGGGCCACCTACCAGAGGAGGGTGAATGCTATGTTTGAGGAATAAATAGGGAAGACCATTGAGGTATACATGGATGGCATGATTGTTAGGAGCAAAAGGGTTGAGGGTCATCCTAGTGATTTACAAGCTATCTTAAGGATATTACAGAAATATAACTTAAAGTTGAACCATGAAAAGTGCATATTCAGGGTGCTTGCTGGAAAGTTCTTGGGGTATATGGTGTCACAGAAGGTTATCGAGGCTAATACAGAGTAGATAAATGCCATTATGGAAATGAAACCACCCCATAGCATGAAAGACATCCATAAATTGAATGGGAGGATAACGACCCTGTGTAGGTTCATCTCCTTTTCAGCTAAAAGGAACTAGCCCTTCTTTGAGGCCCTAAGGGCCTTAAGCAATTTCAATGGAAAAATAACTGCCGACAATCTTTTGAAAGCTTAAAGCATTTTTTGACCTCCCCCTCCTCCCTCGCCTCCCCGTCCACCTTGCTACTCAGTAGACTCATCCCAGGGGAGGATTGTACCTTTACCTATCCACAACATAGGAAGCAGTAGCAGCATTCCTAGTTAGGAAAGAGGAAGGAGAATAATTTCCTATTTATTATGTCAACAAAGTCTTGCATGATGCCGAGCTAAGGTACCCTAGGTTGGAGAAGCATGCCTTGGCATTATTTAGGCACTATTTTGAGGCACACACGGTGGTTGTAAGGATAGATCTCCCCCTCAGGAAGATCCTCCATAAATTAGAAACATCAGGCAAGGTAGCAGAATGGGCTGTGAAGACCAGCTCCTTAGGAGTAACATATGAGCCTAGGAAGGCTATGAAGGCCCAAGATTTGGCAGATTTTGTGGTCAAGCTCATGCCTTTAGAAGGAGAGGGGATCGCTCCACCTGAATAGTGGGAGATGTGGGTTGATGGAGTAGAATATGATGGGGGCTTTGGGGTCAGCATTATAATCAAGGGTTCCTACCAGGTCATCATCAAATATACTGTGAGACTTGAATTCACCAATTCTAACAACAAGGTAGAGTATGAGGCTTTAATAAATGGCATGAAGCTCATGAGTGAATTAGGGGTGGATCATTTAACCATATTTAGTGACTCATAACAAGTTGTAAATCAGGTGTATTGGAACTTTAAGATACGGATGGAGCACCTCACCCTATATGTGGAAAGAGTAAAACAACTACAAAAAGAGGGGTAGAAAATAGTGCAAGTTCCTAAGGAACAGACAAAATAAGCAAATGAAATAGCCAAAGTGTCCACACAAGGTAGGGTGAAAGACCTAAAAAACATACCTTTGGCTATAGAAAAGGCCCCCTCAACATCACGAGAGCTAGTATGCCTAGTGCAGTGGCAGGGCGGTTGGATGAAGCCATTGGTAAGGTGGATTTCGAAGGAATACCTCCCAGACGATAAGAAAAAAGGCTTAACAGGTCATATAAAGATCCAAAGATTATAGTTGGCAGTCAGGTGACCTGTACAAGAGGTCAAAAACTCACCCCTGTACTCGATGCATAGGTAAGGAAGATGGTTAGTATATGCTGAAAGAACTGCATGAAGGGATATGTGAGCCCATGAGGCAAGTGCCACATTGGCAAAGAGGGTCCTTTTATAAAGGTATTATTGGCCCACTATCAAGGAAGATACTGAGAGCCTGGTTCAAAGTTGCATGAAGTGTCAAGAGCATACCAACATGTAGAGAACTCCAACAACGACCTTGTCCCCTATAGGGGCAACTTGGCCCTTTTATTAGTGAAGGATAGATATATTAGGGCCATTTCCTTAGTCAATAAAGGTATAACAAGTTTCTCATTGTGGCGATTGAACACTTTTCTAAATGGCCTGAAGCTGAGCCGGCGTCCACCATTACTCAGAATAGGGTCACTGACTTTGTGTGGAAGAACATGGTTATAAGTTACAAGATACCAAGGGTCATCTTCACAAAAAATGGGAAGCAGTTTGATTCAAAACACTTCAGGTCATTTTATAAAAAGATAGGAATAGAGCTTTAATTCTCATCAATGGCTCGTCCCCAAACTAGTGGGTAGACAAAAGTCACGAATCGACCCCAGACTTGTGGGTAGACAAAAGTCACGAATCGAACTATCTTACAAAGCCTTAAGAAGAGGCTTGGTGATAAGAAGGGAAACTAGGTGAATGAACTTTTAAGTGTCGTGTGAAGCTTCAGGATGACCCCTAAAACATTAATTGAGGAAACCCCATTCTCTCTCACCTATGGAACAGAGGTAGTAATACCCGTGGAGATAGGTTAGTCGTCATTTATAGTAGAATTTGCTAAGAAGGTCGATTAGAAGATAGAGAGAAGAACTGACCTTGACCTGGTGAAAGAATTGAGAAACTTGGCCTATGTCAAGACGACAGCCTATAAGCAGAGGGTTGCTAGGTACCATGACAAAAAGGTGAAGTTCAAGGCATTTAAGGACGACGACCTTGTTATAAGGAAGACAGAGCTGACTAAAAGAAATGCAGGAGTGCGCAAGCTACAACCTAACTGGGAAGGCTCATATAAGGTAATTAAAGTCATAGGGCTCAGTTCATACCACCTAGAGGATGCTAAAGGCAAGACCCTCCCCTATGTGTGGAATGCGTAGCATTTGAAATTACTTTATCTTTAGTTTATTTTTCTATTAGTTTATTTGTTATTCCTACAGTTTAAATGATGTATTTGCTTATTAATAATAAGCTCAGGTAGATGATGAGGGCACTAAGAGAGTGCCAACCTAGTTGAGATGTCCGGATGTGCCCACTGATCCCGGCATCATGAATAAAACAAAGTTTTTCTTGAATTTCCAATTGTTATTTGAACGATCCAAGGATCATCCCGCACACCGTAAATAAGGTTCAAAGACCACCTTATAAATATATGAACAATCTTAATATCGTAGCATAATAAGGACATTGTATAACACAGTATAACAAATGACCCATAGGTCATCTTGAATGATAAGAATAGTGGAGGGCGACTCCAAGATCCCCCATGTCCATCTAAGAAAATAAAAGCGCATATTAGATCATTCCCTAGGTTGATACAACAACATAAAGGGTTGGATGACCCTAAGTTGAATAGAGGGTCTATAGGTCCATGAACCGCGAAAACTCTAAAATAAATTACTAAAAAAAGTGGCTATAAAAAAGCCAGTCTAGAACATCAGTTCATATAAAAGAATTGTATTCTTTTATCCAAAAACTCCCCAGGGATAAAACCCTTCCAGAAAAGCCCCACAGATAGACCCCCTAGGTAGCATTTCTCATAGATGACCTCTAAGGTAGCTCCTAGGAGCATCAAACGAGGGGATGTATATAAATTAGATTGGATTAGTAAAAAAAATGATTTTATTCATAGAAATTAGCCCCAAGGATAGACCCCCTGTGTGGTCTACTCAAAATAATAAGCCTAAAGGACAGACTCCTCAGGCAACTACTTTTAAATGATCAAAGGGACAAAACCCCCAAGGATCACATGCTAAAAAAAACTAACAAAAACAAGATTGGAGTTCAAGATTAGCCACCCGAAACTTCGGGGATGATATATATCGCGGCTACTACATCAGCAGGATTAGTTGAGGTCTGGTCAAGGGGAGCAGTATTACCAAAAATTATAGGGTTAGGGAGCCCAACCTCAGAAGGAGCAACATCACTGATGTTGTCCTCTTCATCAGTAGGCCCCTCGATCATAAAGATGGAAGGGTTTGGTTGAATAGTGGACAACACTTGAGCATAATTTCCAAATTTGTTGAAGGCCTCTCCTATTATCTAGCTTCGTAACGCCATCAGCCATAGTGCACCCTTAGTGAATAGACCATTCACTTCTTTCTTAGCAATTTGTAACTGTTGGTCCTGGTTAGCTACACTTTTTTAGCACTTGTGCAACTCTTCCGATAACTGGGCTTTGATAGCAGGGCGTCATCTAGCTCCTTGCATTGATCCCTTAGCTTGGTCTCCAAGGAAACCACCTCTACAAGCCTGGCCTTGCTCTCTTTTAGCAATTCCTCCTTCTTTCCCCAAGCCTCCCTTTCCCCTTCCAAGGCCCACATCTCCTGGCAAATCATTAGGGCCTCGTAATAGGCAAGGTCAACGACCTATAAAGAAGAGAGGAGTAGATGGGTAACTTCAAACAATTATAACATGTAAGAAAAATAGCTAAGAGGATAGGATGAACTTACCCTAAAACAACAGCTCAGTAGAAGGCTGAGCCTATCTCTGGGAGTCATCTGCTCGTATTGGATCATGTCCCTTCTCAAGCGAAGGGACTTCATCACATTGTAGCATAGGTTAGGGTCATTCAAAAAGGCTTCCTTCCTATACTCTCGCCTAATGACATCAGCGATGCTGTCAAACTCCCCTATCATACAGCTCTTTTAGCTAGCAAAGTCCTCAAGGACCTCTTTAGGATGCTTGGAGCCAATCTTTGAAGTGGTGCACTCTTTAATGGGGACAAGTGGGCGAGCGGGAGGAGGTGGAAGTCCAGGAATAATCTTTTCCTTTAGGAGAGAGGTAGAGCTCTTGACCTTGGGTCCAAATGACCTGCGTCGGATGACCCCTTACAGGTCCCTGGTGACCCCTTTCATTGTCGCTTGCTTATTGCTTGCTCCTCTAAGGCCTTCATCTTCTCTAATAGGCTTACCATACTGGCACGAAAAGGTAGAAGGGTTAGAGCAAACAGATAAATCTTATAAAGGGGTTGAGGGTCAAAATTAAGTACCATCAGGGTCATTCATTCGCTTCCCATCTACGGTGGTAACCTCCCCATCGTACCAATTCTCTACCAAAACCCTCACCTCAAATGTCCCATATTTTTCTATTAGATGGGTAATTCTCTTAAGGTGTTTTGTCTCTCAACGACCTAGAGGGGCCAGACTTTTGGATTTTAGAAGGGGGACCTCTAAATTCTAGGTTTGAGGAACCTCTAGAAGGCTGGGGTGGGATATTAGGAAGAAGTGGGTCTTCTAGATAGATTTTAGAGAAGATGGTAGGCTAAAGCATTTACAGTTATTCTCCGATTGGAGATGGCTGTGTTCTACCTTTTATTGGGGATTAGTCGATAAATCCCTAACACTTCCCTTGTAAAAAGGGCAAAATATTTAAAAGAGACAAGCATCTTAAGAGCTTTAAGAACCTTTCAAGCATCAGGGTGCACCTGAGCAATATTCACCCCATATACCCTAAGGAAATCAATATCTAATTGAGACAAGGGGAACCTAAGCCCAAAATTCATATCCTCCTGATAGACGATGTGCCCATCCCCAAGAGGCACTTGGTTCGCTCCGTGGTCAGGGTGGGGCAGTGAAAGAATGAAGTCTTGAGGGATCTGGTATGCTTCCCTAATCTGTTTAAAGTCATCCCTAGTGACAAAACTGTATATTTGCCTTGCTAGGGTGGCTACACTAGAATATTTTTCTGTACGGGTTTGGGAACCTTGCGAGGAGATACCTTAGCACTAACGCCCTCTTGATCCCCTTGTTTAGAGCTATCGACAGAATCCACAATAGCAATCTTTTTATACAAAGAGACTCTATTTAGGGATATGATGTCTAAGGGGTGAGATCAGCTAGCAGTTTTACCTCACTTAAGCAAAGGCTCATCCTTATAACTCTCATCTTTAAGACGATCAAATTGGGGTTGGTAAAGAGGAGACCTAGAAGTCATGGGGATTTTCTCTTTAGGATTGCAAATGAATTTTGGTGAGGGTGATGGGGTCTTGTCGGAAGAAATTTCTAGACCCGAAAATTGAGGATCAGAGGGGGACTGGTGGTTTTGGCTGGTTATGGCGGAGCTCATCTTGGCTAAGGGATGGGGGGCTATGGACACTAACGGGAAATGCAAATAAGGAATAGGAGGTCTCACCTAGTAGAGGGATCGACTGAAAGAAAGGTCGCATGTGCTGAGGAAAGATCTGAGAGTAAGGGTCGCAGTGGAGTAAATTGAGCAAACTAGTGAATTATGGCAAAAAGGGATTCTTTTTATAAGGAAGGGAACATGAATACGAATTGACCCATTGGGAATGAGAATAATTGCCACGTTTCATAAAGAGGCCAAGTGGCGGGAAATTCTCCGCTCTCCCAAAATTTCAAAAAGCGAGGACTCAAGGCGGTGCCACGTGAGAATTTCGATATGCGGGTGGAAGGGATTGAGTTGAACCTCATTATTTGACTAAAAACTTGTGGGGTATAGGTAATGACTCACTTTTATAAAGGATCCACCTCAGGCGACCCTTGGGGTCGCCCATATTTACCAAAGAGGTGAAGGTTATGCACCAAAACATGTGGCTTGAGCCATCGGTATAGGTTTCATGAGAAGACACATTGTGGCTTAGGTGAAGGGTCATGGATCGTCTCGGACTTAGAGAGTCGTTCTAAGCGGATAAACTCTACTAGAGTCCTAACTTTGAACTGCATGTTAAGAGATTAGTGGAACAAAGTTATATTATGAGATGTTTAGGGCAAAAATTTATCGCTACAAAGCTATAGGGATAAGGTTGGAAATGAGTTGACTATATATACCCAAAGTCTCTATTGAGAAGAAGGTTAATCACTTAATTCTCTCTCTATTCTCTTTTATTTTGTTCTCTATCAACCTATTGACTTAGCCATCAGAATAGTTACATTAAGGGTTAGCTTGTGTCTCTTTTGTATATTTTTAGTATAATGTTAAGAAACCGTTTTAAGTCTTGAGACAACAGTTATAATTAATAAAAATTAAATTTATTTAATAAAAATAATTTTAATCAAGTAAAATCAGGTGTAGAGAGTAGAAACCTCCAAATTAAAACAGGGTGCTCTGAGACTAATCTAAGTACAACTTAACAAGTTCTTTGGAAAAAAACAAAAAATCTTAATGCAAGTTCACGTGTGCGGCGACGTTTTATCGGTCAGTGAGAGCTCTCCATCGACAGCGACACGGCGTGCACCCCCACAGAGAAGAAGCTGCAGAGTTTCACCTGTCACATAATTTTTATCTTTTCCATAATTATTATTTTGATAACAATCATTCCATTTTCATCTCTTTCATATCTTTCTCTCTCATTTATCCGTTCTTCTGGTTTCGCCATTTTTATCCCTTATCCCTTTCTCAGGTACATTTCTATTCCATTTTTCTTTATTGTATCGATTTTGTGATAGAAATGTAGCTTGTTTATGTTTGCTTTAATTTTAGTTACGACTAGGTTATTTTAGAATGAAATTTCTCCAATTTTTATGATTTTTTCCTAATTTTTTTTTGCTTAATTAAGCTTCGTTTTTACCTGTTCAGTATCGTCTGGTCGAGTTTTTGATATATTTAGCCATTTCGTTACTTAGCCTTCATTTACGTTCCATTGTTTACCAATCTCTACTGGCCATCCAAACAAGTCCTTAGAGTTCGTGATTGTTTGGTTGAATGTTAACAGTAACAGCATCTTTTGAATCTGCTTAAGTTAAAATTACTTGTCTGAGTTAAAAAATCATAATCGGAACCGATAGTTTTCGAATCACCTTTGCTAGGTTGAGTTAGCTTAGAAAAAGTGGAGTAACTGTTGCTAAGAGGAAGTAGCTTTTGTTGGAATTTGTTATTTGTTTAATCTCCTTGGATTCATTTTTGTAAAGGTGAAATGAAAGTTGTATTCGAAAGATTTTGGCATTTTAAAATTCAACTAATGAAGTAGCCGTGGAGACACATTTCTTGGTTTTCCAAAATTGTTAGAAGCTGCTACTACAGTTATTAAACCTACCTGAGATTTGCTTCTTTTTCAGCTGGCTGTTCTGTGAGGTGTTAACTGTTAATCCATTTTAACTGGCAATTTGAGATTCTCATTTTACTATTTCATCATTTGTACGATTGAAAATCTTTTGGTGTTAATGTGGTATTATTTAATCCTGGCCTTGGGATGATTCAATCATTCTGTTCAAAGGTCAAATTGTAAATCAAATTTGATTAGAGTGATGTAGAACTCAGGAAAGATAACCGCTGTGTGTTTTGATCTTATACTTAATTGAAAGTTGATTTTGTTTGGTTGGAAGTAGAAGGGTCCTGATGGTGATAATGCAACTGTTTTTACTAAGGCTGATCTCTAGTTGTGTCTCTTTTCACATGGATTTTCAGATGATGAAATCCTATATCTGACTTCAAACTACCGATGGTTCAATTCAGCAAGTGGAACAAGAGGTCGCCATGTTTTGTCCAATGATATGTCATGAAATAATACAAAAAGGCCTGGGATCGTCAAAGAACCATGCTATAACTCTTCCAGAACGAGTCAGTCCTGCCATGTTGAGCCTAATTCTTGATTTCTGCAGGTTCCATCAAGTAACAGGTCACTCTAACAAGGTTTCTCTGCATTTCTGAATTGTCATTTGCTGTTTGTTGGAATTTTATGCTTTTCTTGCTTTTGCAAGTTATGTATAAGTCTTGTCAACAAGAAAACTTTCAACAAGACGTTTAGTTAACTAGAGCAAACTTTGATATTTCCTTCAAAAAATTTTAAAGATGCTATGATGTGGTACAACTGACTTTCTGTCAAAAGCAGTGTTTAGCTTTGGGTCGTTGTATTATGAAGGAGCGCAAGTATTTTGATGAAAAGTTCGTTTGAATGGACACAGAGGCTCTGTGAGTTATTTTCTGCTGCTGACCGCCTCATGTTGAAGCCTTTGGTTGATCTTACTAGTCTTGCACTTGCAAGAATTATTGAAGGAAAAACTCCTGTGGAGATACGGGAGATATTTCAGTTACCTGATGATCTTACAGAGGTGTCTGCTGCTTGTGAGAACTGTGCTTAGATGCATTTTTTTTTATCTATATTGTTATTTTAACATAAATTCTGTTAACGCAGAAAGAGAAGTTGGAGCCTTTGAAGAACACAATTGATGATCCAAGAATCCGACTCTTGAATTGATTATATGCAAAGAAGAGAAAACAACTAAACGAGAGACAAAAACTAAAGGTTAGACATGGCTTTTCCATTAAATCTTCGTCCCTCAGCTTCTAGTTTTCTGTCCAATCAAGAATTCTGCATTTTGATGTGAACTATTAGCCATAGGTTTTTTTTTTAGGGTGTTCAATTGGACCTACATGCCATGTCCAATGCACCATTGCCAATTGAAGACCTTATGCATATGCTGAATGATGATTGTAACTAGACCTTTCATGTGTTATAGAATGTTGAGGCGGAGGAAGAACAAGTAGATGACCACTCTGTTGATGACCTCTTATCATTTATAAATGGAGGAAATTCAGGTATGCTTTTTTTATTTTAGGTTTTGAGTTGTAATCACTTTTCTTTTCATGTCTGGTAAACTAACACAAATTCATTTATTAAGTTATCATTCAAATGCAATAGATTTTCGTGTTATATGACCTACAATTCGTACATGGCTAGGATATCTGACAGAATATTAGAATTTAGTTTTCAATGTTCAATCCCATGTGAATCATTTATTTGTTTTCTTGATGTTTGTCTTCTATCAAATAAAAAATCTTTGATACGTTAGTGTTACGGTCCCGTTCTTGAGATCGAGTTACAGGGCGATCAACACCAAAGTTAGCCTGTAGAGTTTGTAACAAATAATGTTTTGTGGTTTTCCTTCCCTTA
>CAOJBK010631128.1:0-10353 GCA_948294925.1 Codiaeum variegatum | reverse complement strand
TCTCATGATTAAGCCTAATTATTTTATTTAGTCCAAAACCATTCAATTAGTCATACTCATTTGTATCTCATACAAACTAAGACTTAATTAAATTAATCCCTTTTTAATTAGACTTCAAGACATGCTAGCATCTTTGTAAATTTAATTACAAGTCTAATTCAATCATTGTTAATAATCAATTAAACTCTTAAATCAATTATTAATATGATTAATTCTAAGCCATGGGAAAAGCTTTATGGTGTGTGACTTACTAGGTTCATGTTCTAAATAGCAATGGGATAAAGAAAACTATTTTCTTCACTCCAAGTATGTAATCCACAGTTCATACTCAATCCCATAAGTCATGAGTGACGTCTAGTATAACATGTCATGACTACCAAATTAGAAATGAATATTGGTGATTGTATCTTTGACATTTCATGGACCTCTTGATTATAATTACCATGCACTCTAATCTCTTCATTAGGGATTCCTGATCTTAGCTAGTCATGGAATAGTCAAACCCTATATGCTAGATCATATGACTTCTATCCGGTTTTAATTCTGAATAAATCTATTCCTACTAGAAACTCTTTCTAGTGAATCTTTACTACCTTGGCCAAGGATTTATGAATCAAGAACAACCAGATGTCATAGGATTCCTTCCTTGTTTATCCAAGTTAATGAATTCTATCTTGAAGATCACTTATCTCAACATACCACTAATTATGGCCTCCACATGCCATAGACCAATACTTGATTAGCATCAGTATGTAAGCAGTAACAAACCATAGCCACCAATATATTAGATAACATGCCACCTCAAGTCTAAGGATTATATGTATAAATACAATCTAGATGACCAGGCATTGACTAGTGGATAAAATCCATGTGTCAACCATCTAATGTTACTGTTCAACTTACTCATCTCATGAGTGCCCACGTGCTGTCACAACATCACATGCCTATAGTGTGAGATTCACTACCTCCATAATAATAAGTATCTCATGCTTATCATGGATGAAAACAGAGGTGACAGTCTCTCAGGATTAATGATGTTCCTACCAATAATCCTATGACCGTGAACTTACTTTAAAGTCTATGATAAAAAGAATCTATCTCTAAATTCTTAAACTCTCCGAGAATAGATTCTCTTGCATAGTTATTAAGGAACATATATACATAATGCAAAAAAATGAAAACAATCATTAAATGAAAACATATATAATAATAGCCATTAATGGATTAAGATTCGAAATATATACATAAAGTACAGGCTTTATGGCATACAAACCTAATAATATAAACATAAATTCATTTATTAAAACTGGAACAAACAAGGTTTACAAGACACTTGGGGCTCCCCCTAAATACAAACCTAATTTACATCAGAAGCCTAAACAGTAAACCTTAAAAAGACATAAACATAAAATGAAAAGTGCACACATGAACACAAAAACAAATATAAATATATTCTTAGGACTTAAGACTAAAACAACAATTTAGGCACTCATTCTCCCCCTTTATCATCAACAAAAGAAGGGGGGCTTAATGGATAGAAAATAAAGGTTAATTTGATAGAGAGAGATTAGGTTGAAAAGAAAGGGTACACAACATCTGTACGTTTCTTAATCCTTAATTTTTAGTGATGTCTTAGGTTTTGAAGTGGGTGTTCTTACTCCAAGCTTAGGTGCTCCTTCATAATTCCCTTACCCATGTCTTTTTTCTTCTTTTCTTATTCAGAGCCCAGTGAACCGCCCTCTATCTCAGTAGCAGTTTTAGGCTTGGGTTTCAAGTCCTTAAGCCCATTAGTGAGCTTACCAATTGTCTCCCAAACTTGAGACAACTAATCAATAGTGAAAGTACAAACTTAGCTTAATTTGAAGTCCACATGATCAATCTTTCCTCCAAGATTCTTTGCCAGAGTATCCAGCTTCCCAGCAATATCATTGGAGTTTCCTTCACCTAGTTCATTTAGGGACTATTTCAGTTCATTAAACTTCTCAGTGATTGCATCCTTTAGGTCTCTAATTTCCCTTATCACTTTAGAGTATTCAACAGTGGTTTCTTTAGAGGACTCAATTTCCTTTTATTCGACTACAGTGTGTTCAGAGTCACAAAGACTAGGGTCAGCCTCCATTTCTTCCTCAGATTCTAGCTCTAGAACTTCCTCAATTACCTAGGTCCTTATTTCTAAAACTCCTCCAACTTGGAAAAGATATCCTCAGGAATAACATCTTTTGCTTGGTTGTTTAGGTTAATAGTCTCAAGAGTGTGCTCAGGTACCTAAGCCCTATAATCAACTCTTGATCCTTATTTCCAAGAACTTGACTTACTTCTTCAGACTCCTCAGCTAGCTCGTTTGCATGGAAATTCCTTATAACTGGTGTTTTGGTTCTCTTTTTCTTCTCTTCTTTCTTTTTCTCCTTCTTATAGGGGTCATGGTGACTGACTTTGAGGCTTTTAATGGTTAAATCACCAATGTAATTGGTGTGCTTCAATTAGACACCATTATTTTGCACAACATCAAACTCCCTAAATAACTTAGTCAGCTGACCCCCATATGGCATACCCCTTCTAGATTTCATGTTGCACATCAAATGAATCAAGTAATTAGGCAGACTAAACTTTACCTTTTTTTACCAAATGCCACATTATGATTAAATCCATGTTATTGACATACTCAAAGCTATCTTTTCTGGGGTTATTGATGTTGAAATAAACTTGTGAATGAGATGAGCATGTAGACCATAACTAGTTGAGTTCAGTTTACCAGTGGTGCCCCTAGCTATTTCCTTCAGAAATTAGTTTCTGTCATAGCCTTCTACAGTCTAGTCCTCAGTTAGGATTACTACTCCATTAATAGGTAATGACCATATTTCGTTGAGCATTTAAGCAGTAATTGTCCTTATCTCCCCTCCAATGGAAGTAGTGAGGGAGTGTTCAACCTTTCCTTTCTTTATCGAAACATAGAACTCTATCATGGTTTCCTCATAATATGCATTGCTGGTAGTGAGAAACGGAATCCAACTGGAAATCCAGCCACTCCTTAAAATGATAGTCGTCTAAACTAAACACCTCCCACTATATGGCTTTAGGTGATATGACTGAACATTTTTCAGAGGTTATTTCCTCATTTCTTAAGGACTGGGATTTAGACTTGAGTGGTTTTGAGGAACGTGATAGGGAATTTTTAGTTTGGGAAGGACTTTTGGCCATGGATAAGAGTTTTCTATTTTAGGAGACAAGAAATTAGGGTTGTAGAGAGTGAGATAGAGAGGTTGAAAAAGGGTTTGTGATTTAAATAACCAAACACACATTTGGTTTCAATTTTGAGAACGAAAGAAGAGAGAGAATGAGTGGAATATAGATTAATCACAACACATAAAAAAATAAATTAAAGAATTTAAATTTGAATTAAAAAGGACATGTAATCATGTTAGTTATGGGAAAGAGAAAAGATTTTTCTTTTTGGATTTCTTATAGCTATCAGAACATAAATGATAAGACAAATCATTAAGTTCATATGTCTATCTCTCTCCTCACGTGCACGCTAATCTAGAGTGATGCACAGGAATGTGTGATAGACTATAATTGCATAAGTAAATGTCACATCATTCACCTATTACACTTCTAAGAGGGGGTCCTTAGAAATATAATGCATATGGGGACCTAATATAAACATTTAGGTGCCTAATAGATGACATTAGGCGTCTAATACTCATGCACAAGCAGAAAGAAAATGAGTTTAAGTTAGAGTACCCATACTAAGACTCCTATGTATCTTACAAAATTTATCTTCATTAGAGGCTTGGTTATGATGTCAGCTAGCAGTTGCTCTGACAAAACATATTCCATTGGAATATCTCTTTTTTGAATGTTGTCTCTGATAAAGTGATGGTGAATTTCAATGTTCTTTTCTTATATAGGATTCTTTGATATTTTAATGGCACCCATGTTGTCACACCTGATAGGTATTGAGTCCAATGCCATAATCAGTTAGTTGCTACTTCATCCATGGTATTTACGATATACAGCTACCAGCTGCCACATACTCAGCTTAAATTGTGGACAAGGAAACTGATGATTGTTTCTTGATAAACCATGAGATGAGGCAGAGGCCTAGGAACTGACAGGTTCCTGATGAGCTTTTCATATCAATCCTGCTACCTGTATAATTAACAACACTATATCCAACTAACTGTAGGTTAGTGTTTTTAGGATGCCACAAACCTAGATTTGAGGTTCCAAATAGATATCTGAAAATCCTATTTAGAGCAACCTAATGTGATTCTTTAGGATTAGCTTGGAATCTTACATGAAGACATACACTGAATTGTATGTTTAATCGATTGGCAGTTAGGTAGAGCAATGACCCAATCATGCCTCTGTACAGGTTGACATCAACATCTTCACTATATTCATCTTTCTCAAGTTTGCTTGAAGGGCTCACTGGGGTTCCTATACCTTTTAACTTTTTATCTTTAAAGTACTTCTTTAATAAGTCCCTAATATACTTAGTTTGATAGATAAATATACCATCAGGTGTTTGCTTGATTTGGAAACCTAAAAAGAAGTTCAGCTCTCCTATTAGGTTCATCTCAAACTCCCCTTGTATATCTTTAGAAAATTTCTCACACATAGATGGATTAGTAGCACCAAATACTATGTCATTCATATAAATTTGCACAATGAGCATGTAATTTTATGTGATTTGATAAACAAGGTAGAATTAACTTGACCTCTTGAAAATCCTTTGTTAAGCAAAAATTTACTAAGATGTTCATATCATGCTCTAGGGGTTTATTTCAAATCATAAAGTACTTTAGTGAGTTTAAAAACATGGTCAAGCTCATGAGGATTTTGAAAACCATGTGGTTGTTCAACATACACCTTTTCATTTATAAAGCCATTTAAAATGTACTTTTTACTTCCATTTGATAAAAGGTAAAATTTTTAAAACATGTAACAGTACACAATAGCCTAATGGCTTCAATCCTAGCAATAGGAGCAAAGGTTTCATCAAAGTCAATACCTTCCTACGGATTGTATCCTTGGGAAACTAACTTGGCTTTGTTTCTTACAACTTTTCCATATTCATCTAGCTTGTTTCTGTATAGCCATCTTGTCCCAATGACTGATTGGTGTTCTGGCCTAGGTACCAACTTCCATACTTGGCTTCTTTTAAACTGATTTAGCTCTTCTTGCATAGCCAAGATCCAATTTTCATCAAATAATGCTTCATCACAAGTCTTAGGCTTTATTTATGAGAGAAAGGCTATGTCACCATAGATTTGCTTAAATGTGACCTAGTAAGCCTACTTTCTAATGGACTGCCCAAGATGTTCTCTTTTGGATGATCTCTATGGAAGTTATAATCTTTAGGTAGATCAAGGTCCTGAATATTTGTATTAGATGATTAATCACCTTGGTTAGGCGACTAATGATCTTGATTAGGCAACTGATCACTTTCATTAGGTGACTGAACACCTTCCTTATCTTCATCTTGTTGATCAAATAATTCCAGTTCCTCATTTGTTTTATTTAGGTCACTAACCGCTTCATCTTTCTTCTATTTCTCCCTTATCTACATCATCTGTTGATAATTTCTTTCTTAAATAGTTAGATTCATCAAAAATAGCATGCATGGATTCTTCCACATTTAGTGTTCTTTTATTAAAAACCTTATATGCTTTACAAGATGTTGAATACCCAAGAAAGATACCTTCATCAGATTTTAAATCAAATTTTCTCAAATAATCTTTCTTGTTGTTTAAGACAAAACATTTACAACCAAATGCATGAAAGTAAGAGAGATTAGGCTTTCTTCCCTTCCACAGTTCATAGGCTTTTTTCCCTTCCATAGCTCATATGGAGTTTTGTCCATTAGTGGCCTAATCAGGACCCTATTTAGGATGTAGCAGGTTGTGTTAGTTTCTTCTGCCTAGAAGTACTTATGAAGGGATGGTTCATTCAGCATTGTCTGTGCCACTCCTCCAAGGTCCTGTTCTTCCTTTCAACTACCCCATTTTGCTAAGGCATTCTTGGGGCACAGAAGTTCTGTGTGATGCCATGGTGCTTTTAATAAAAGTCAAACATTTCATTTTCAAACTCTCTACCATGATCACTCTTGATAGTTGTAATTGCATAGACTTTCTCATTCCATACTTTCTTATAAAAATGCATAAAATATGAGTAGGTTTCATTTTTAGTAGTAAGAAATAATACCCATGTATACCTTGAGTATTCATCTACAATAACAAAGGCATATTTATTCCTATTTAGACTACTAGGTATTATAGGCCCAAATAAATCACAGTGTAATAGTTCCAGTGGCCTAGTGGTTGGGACCACTGATTTTTCCTTAAAAAAGGACCTAACTTGTTTACCCTTTTGACATGCATCACATACACAGTCCTTTTCAAATTTTGTTTAAGATAGGCCACTAATCAGACCCTTGCTAACTAGCTTAGCAATCTATTGCATATTGATATGCTCTAAATGCTTGTGTCGTAGCCAACTGTTATCCTCAATAGAAATTAAGCATTCATCTTCGACATTCCAGTCATCTAAATTCACAATATACATATTACCTACTCGCAGACTAATGAATATGGTACTACCATTGATAGTTAACTGAACCTCGACGTAGGTGTCTTCAAAGATGACTCACCTATTTTTGTCGCATAGTTGGCTAGCGCTGAGCAAGTTGTATCTTAGTCCCCTGACTAGTGAAACATTATGGATAGTAGGTTTGTACTTGATTGTTCCTTTTCCAATAATTTCAACTCTACTCTTATCCCTGTATTTCACACATCCTTGACTGGTTTCATCAAGCTTGGAGAACTTGGATTTGTCTCCAGTCATATGCTTTTGAGCAGCCATTGCTAACATGTCAGTTCTCTTATTTACTTTTGTTACTCAAGCACACTTGCAATGAATTAGGTTGATTTAGGTCCCCAATCTACATTGGGTCCTGATAAGTTAGCAGGTTTGGTTCCTTTTAGAACCCATACTTGAATCCATCTCAGTCCCTTTAAAAATTTTTTTTTTTGAAATATGATTAGGCCTCTGATTAGGCTCCTGATTGACAATTGAGTGGCTCAAACTATTTAAAGCTGATGCAACATCAGTTTAAATAACCTTATAAATAATTGCTTGAGAATTAATTTGATCAATAACATATTTCTGCTTTTGAAAAATAAAAGAGAATTCATCTCTTTCATTTTTCAATTTAGTTATTAGGCTATTATTAAACCTCAGTATTTCAAGCAATTTCATATTTTCATCAGTCAGCCGATCATTTGATTTTACAAGACTGCTATTTAGAAATACAAATCATGATAGGTTGTCATTTAGCTTCCTAATATTGCCCACCAAGTATTCATTTTTCATACATACATTATGAAGATCGGGATTGAATTCTTGAATTAATGATAACTCAAATGTAACTTCAGTGAATCTAGCTTTTAATAATTTATGAATTTTCTTTAGGTGTCTATACTCACTGTATATCTCACTAAAAGCATTTTCAATATCACGATCATCATTTGAGTTAGAATGATATACCTCAGGTGTTTCCTCTTCTTTAGGACTATCAACTGAGTTGACCATTAAGCAAAGATTAGCCTTCTCATCTGCATCTAAGTTATTGTCAGAAGCTTGAGAGCCTTCTATCTCACTCAAGGTAGCTAACACCTCCTTCTATTTCTTTTTTGAGGTAGTCTTTCATAACTATAGATAGTAGGGCTTGATGTGACTAGGTTTGTTACATTCATAGCACATAACTTCATTAGAATCCTTTTTAGTTGTTTCACCTTTTGTGTACTTTTCTTTTCAGTTAGGTCACTAGTACTTATTTACTCTTCTTTTTAGAAATTTAATCATTTTTCTTGCCAGTGCAACCACCTCATCAGAGTTTGATGAGTCTGATTCAGATGTCAGTGTAATTGTTTTCTTTTGTTTGGCTTCTAACTCAGCTCTCTTAGTTAAGACCATCTCATAGGTTAGAATATTACCTATAAGCTTGTCCATTGTCAACTCATCTTTATCTGTCAGGACATTGACCTTTGAGCCCCAATCTTTAAGTAAGGACCTAAGGATCTTTTGAATCTCATTCTTTTCAAGCATAGCATATCCAAGAGCAACAATTTGATTTGTCAGATTGGTGAACTTGATGTTCATTATTGTGATGATCTTAGAAGGCTTGATCTCAAATAGCTCATATTCCTTCATCAGAATATTTACTTTAGCCTCTTTGACCAGTTTTTTCCCTTCACATGTATTTTCTAACTTTTCCCATATTATTTTGGTTATAGTGAACCCTAAAACAATATTAAACTCAGATGGAGTTAGTACACAATGTAAAATATTCATGGCTTTAGCATTTAAAGAGATTTGCTTACAAGTCATCTTCAATGTAGTCTGATTCTTATTTTGGTTCACTAGATGCAGCACTTATTAAGGTTGCAGCTAATGTCTTCATGGAAATTTTAGGACCATTTATGATAATGGTCCAAGTTACTATATCAATGACTTATATGAAATGAGTCATCTTAGTTTTTCAGGAGGTGTAGTGAGTCCCATTGAAGAGTGGAAGTCTATTGATGGATTGCCCCTTAGGGAGCAATGGAGCTTCATTCACTTAACTAGCCATATTGAGATCATTCCTCTAATGATGTTAAGCGTGAGATATATGCAAAGACCTACTCTGAGACCAACTTCCATACTTGGCTTCTTTCAATCTAGTGTACTGAGTCCTCTAATGCTTTTTGTAAATCATCAGTCACTTAAACTAGTTAGGTGACTGAACCAATCATATCACTAACTCAGGTAGAGAACGAAAATATTTTAAGAAATGAATTTTCCATTTAGGGTGCTAAAATATTTTCATGCAAAGTCATATGTTGATCCATTTAACAAGAATATTAGACATCTATTATTGGTAGTTGAGATCTAAACCTTTAGAAGACTAATGTATCTAAAAGACTGACTTGAATTTTTATCTTGATTGACCTGAATCTTCAGATGTCTGGTATGTCCTAAATTTAGTTTGAATTCTTGATAGGTAGATCTAAGCCTCTAGATCTCTAAATCTTCATACGCGTGAGCCTCTAGATGTCTGAGTCTTTAGGTGTTTAAGCCTCTAGCTGTTTGACCCTTCAAATGCTTGAGACTCCAGATGTCTAAGTCTTTAGGTGTTTGAGCCTCTAGTTGAAGGGTCAGATAGCTAGAGGCTCAGGCACCTAAAGACTCATACTACTAGAGGCTCAGGCATATGAAGGTTCAGACAGCTAGAGGCTCAGGCACCTAAAAACTCAAACATCTAGAGGCTCAAGCATCTGAAGATTCAGACATCTAGAGACTCAGGCATCTGAAGATTTATACATCAAGAGGCTTAGATCTACCAATATAAGAATTCAATCTAAATTCAAGACATGCCAGACATTTGAAGTTTCAAGTCAATCAAAATAAAAATTCAAGTCAGTCGTCTAGATACATAAGTCTTCTTTAAGTTTAGATCTCAGCTACCTATATTAAATGTCTAATATTCTAGTTAAATGGATCAACATCTGACTTTGTATGAAAATATTTTAGTACCCTAAATGGATAATTCATTTTGTAAAATATTTTCATTCTCTAACTGAGTTAGTAATCTGACTAGTTCAGTCACCTAACTGGTTTAGCCACCTGATGATTTATAAAAAGCATTAGTCCTTTAAATGAACGAATTTTATTGGCTTTCTAATTGAAAATTTATTTTCACACACTCACCTAAATCACATGTGACCAATGGTCATATTTTCTAGAGATAAGAGAAAAAAATTTTAGCTGACAGTTTTTGGCAAAGACTAAATAGCTCTCTGATGCATGTGTCAGTTGACTGATAAAAGAGTTGTTGAGTGCAGATTCCTAAAAAAATGGAGTTGTTGGGCTTAGACTTCTATAATAGAGATATTAGCATATTTTTAAATGAATTTTTATGATCAAGATCCTAACACCTATATTTTTAAAACTCTATAAGTGCTTTCTTATCTCATCTATTTTGAGGTTAATGCATTTGAGGATGAGGAACTATTTTTCACTCTAAAATCTCAAGTATGCCTTCATTTTTTAAACTTATGTTTTTCATCTATTTTCTTGAGATTATATTTTTCCTTCAAAATTTCTCATGCATTGATAAAAAAGAATTGATTTTAACTCTGCATCTCAAGTAAGCTTTTATTTTTCAAATATATTTTTCTTGAGATATTTTTATTTCTTTCCATCTAAATTCCCCAAAGCATTAAATAGAAAAGAATTTGTTTATCATATCAAATATCTCAATTGAGTTTTAAAAAGACAAATTTAAATCTTTAGATTACATTAAAATAC
>CAOJBK010630998.1:0-13138 GCA_948294925.1 Codiaeum variegatum | reverse complement strand
ATCATACTTGTCTGAAGACATGATTCCAAGAGAACTTTGATTAAGAGTAACTAAGAACACAAGACTAGATTAAAACAGAGCTGGATTTGAGAACAAGAGACACGAGTATTCATAATTGAGGCTCCGATACCATGTAAACTTATATTGCTTTGAGCAGGAAAAAATTGTTCCCTTCTTGGAGGAGAATCCTTCATTATATAGGAATAATACATGCTGATCTTTCTCCTATAAAATAGCTAAACTACTATGTATAGAGTTGATTTTTAGCCCTTGAAAAAGCTAATCTACCATATACAATTATATACAATCACCTACAGCTAGAATCCTAATTAAGAAATAAAATAATTACAAATATATAAATGACTAGCTAATTAAGGCAAGATATAAATGACCAGCTAATTAGGCATAATCCTTTGACAGCTAATTAGGCATAATTCTTTGACAGGGTGAATGGTCAACATTAGGATTCCTGCCATTTTGAGGGTCATCCATCACTTGTGATCCGGAATGAATTAGGTTTTTTGAGATCAGGAAAAGTATCTAATGAAATAATGAGTTTCCCACAGACAGCGCCAATTGATAAGTCATTGACTTAACAACTTCTGATCTCTGGGCCGGAACCAAAATGGAATCTAGACACCTACACAATGAGTAGCAGTGAGCTAAGAGGGCCAGGCGTGTAGCCTGGCAATGATCCTCCGATACTCCAGTCAGTGATGGATTTGTATGCTTTAGACTCACTATGAGTCCTTTAGAAGGTATATTTTAGGTAGTTTTAGGTTAAATGAACATACCTCAAAAAGTGTGACATCATGTGCTATATATTGTAATTCTTCAGGCCACGTGACACGTTGTGAGTGGTCCATATGGCAGTGTTCGCGCTGAACACGGCCTGATGCTTATCAAGAGAAGAAGCATGTGTCATTACTAGGTTCATGACACGTGTCTGGGACAAAAGAGTCGAAGGTATCCTTTGGGGTGGTCCTTCGAAGTCTTGTTTGTCTCTTCAGCAAGTGGCCGAAGCCTTCAATGCTGAAGTTGGGCACCGAAAGTGTTATGGACTCGGGCTCTTGCCTTCTTGTTTGGGCTTTTGGATGTCTTTAGGGTCCAGAGCCTTCCAGTCCCATTTCGGGTAGACCTGTATCAATAATAATACAAATTTCATATCAATTAGCAAATCAAATCAAATTCAAACAATCAAATTCCACTTATTATTCATAGAAACTTAAGAATTAGAGATTACCAATGCACTTTTCAAGTTGAAATAACTTTAGAAACGTGGTTAGATTGAGAAGAGGCTGCTGACTATGGTCCGTTGCCGCCGAAGGTGGCCGTTGGAGGTGGGAATACCTCGACCAGGAGCAATTTTCCATCAGGAGTCTAAAGGTAGTGTCTGTTTGTCATAGGTCTTCACCGTTTGGCCGGAAATTGCTTCGAAAGGTTCGACAAACGAATCCCTTTATGGGTTGATTTCGTCACCGTCCAACCACCAAATTGAGCATGGTTGATGTCAAATGAAAGCTTATAAAGAGAGCTTTCTTTTAAGACCAACCTTTCCTGAAACAATGGCCGAAATTCCCTTCGAAAGGTGGCTGAACTGGCTACTCTATTTTCTCAATTTCAGCCACCATCTTCTTCCTCTACTGCAGTCGTTCGCCTTCTGAACTCTCCAGAGAGTGAACTTCCAATTGGCCATGGTTGGGTCAGAGTACGGTGGCCAGAGGTCGGTTTCTTCTCCCTCTCTATTCAACCCGTCTCTCGGTCTCTCTATTTCTCCCTGAATGCATTTTTCCCTGTTCATTCTAATCTTCCTATTATTTTTCTTGTTTTCTTTTTTTTTTTACTTAGTTAATTTTTTTTATATTATTATTAACATAACATTAAGAGTAATATATACACATACATTTAAGTAACATTCCCCTTAAATAATTGGCATATAATTCCATATATCATAATATATGAATGGAATTCAATTTTAGTGTAAAAATCTAAAATTGTAAAATATAATACTTATTAAATTGAATATTAAATAATATTACTTTTAAATATATAATAAAATATAAATATTATCATAAATAAATCAATTTTTATTTAAAATTTGAAATACCAACACGAAAGTAATTATATCATTTTCAGTCAGAATCTTAAAATTGAATTAAAATTTTTAATTATCTCACTTTTGAAAACAATTTCAAATGGTTTTAAGAAAAATTAAAATAAGAACTTTATTTTACCATCTTTAAATTCCAATTTCATTAATTTTAAATAAATTATCATAATAAACTTCCGTTAAATATCTCTAGTTACGAGTTGAACTATTACATTTCCTCTCCTTATCAAAATTCATCATCGAAATTTCTAAACTAGAGGTGAAAATCACTTATCAATTTCTTATGCACACTCAAATATATTAAATCAAATCAATCAACATACAAAAGTAGTACTCAATCTCGAATCAAATTAACATACAAACACACCACTTACTAATTCAACCACTTTTGAAGGTTCGAACATCAATACTCATTGTAATGCCTCAGTATGCTAATCATTATTCTATTAATTATTCAAATGACTCAAATCCATAAAAGGTCAAATCAATTAACACAAATTTAAATCTTTCAATATTTCGAAAATCAATAATATCATGTCCAAATGAACCAATGCTCTCTCTCTACAATGAATGCAACTATTAATGATTCACAATGATATGCAAGGACTCAATGCACATGTGACAAACAACTTGGACAATTTTTTTGAAACACTTTCAAAATAACAATTAATAAAAATTCAAATCTTTTGCCCTATGACATTTTTAAACATTAAAACAAATTTAACCTTTCGCAAATTAGAGTCCTTATGGATTTAGTATTCCATTAATTGGTCCGTGAAAGAGTCAACTCATCATTTTATTGATTCGCAGCGTCCAAGAGCAATCCTATAGGGTGCACGTCTCAACACATACACAAAGTAATAATAACAATAAACACAATTAATAGATCATAGTCATACACGGTTCTGCGGATCTATCCTATCAAGAAACTCAAAGGGATGATAACGACATTCCTAGGTTATGGGTCTGCTTAAACTAGTCTTATAACTCTAGCTACGATACCACCTCTGTCTCGCCCCGTTTCCCGAGCCGCGACGATCATAGGGCATGGATAGCTTTAAAGACACCAAAAATCCATAGAACCCATTAATATATTAAAACACTGAATTTATCAAATAAAAACATAATACAACTCATAAACTTATACTAGGATCACTAGCTATATATATATTTTTTTCAACATATAATCACTCAAACTTCACAGATCCCCGGAGCCACTAGAGTACCTATGGACCCATGTCGTTTATCTTTATTACCTGAAATGTTACAGAAAAGGGAAACAAATGAGACCTAATGTCCCAATGAGTATACATAAACAAGAAAGTATTACGGTTAGGTAACAATGGTTTCCAATAACAATGATCATGAAAATATCACAAGTTAAATATAAGAATCCAATGAATCAAAATAGGCCGTCAAAACAAATAAACGTATTGAAAAAAATGGCACCAAACAAATTTGAAAGACAAAACTAACAAAATAACAGAATAACATAACAGGTCCTAGAAGCCTTAACATAATCCAGAATTTGTATACTTAGCTGAATATACGCCCAGAGTACAAAGTCCCCTTTAGGTAGGACACTGACAAATATGACTGTATCAGCTCAGTCATCGATGCACAGGATTTGATAGTATAACCCCCATCAGTAGGGTATTTTGTCTCGTAAATGGTCATAAGCTAGGTAAAAGGCTCGATATGACAATAAATAAAATTACAATCAAACCCTAATGGTCTTAATTAAACAATATTGATAAGATAAACAAATGGATTGTAATATTTCAGAAAAGAAACTTTGAAATTTGGTTCAACAATAATCAGAAGTTCAATAACAATTCCAATAAAAGTCTTTAAATCAGAACAAGGTTAGTATACTCACCTGATTTCCAAGTTAAGCTATTCTGATCTTCTAAGTTTTCTGACATTGATCCTATTTCTAAAATCCAAACAAATACAAATTTGAAACCTACTAGAGTTACCAAAACTACTCAAGCAACAGTTATAACTCATAAAAATCAGCATAGAGTAAATAAATAATTCTAGATATTAAAATTCCTTTTATTCTAATCTATCAAGTATTAAGTTATGTCATTAAAAATTTTATCAATTCGACTCTTGAGGCTCTGCCAAAATTTCAGCTGAATCTCCTCTATTTTTGGGACTAAACTTCCTGTAACAAATAAAATAGAACACTTTTTTTATTCAATTTCAATAATTAATTACTCATAAATAACCCCTCCTGGGTCCCCAACATCATTATCTATAACATTTCGAGATAATCAAATTGATCAATCAATTCAATAAATAAGATATCCAAGCTAATGAATTCTGATTCCAAATGATTAATTCAATTCAAGCAAAAATCAATTTAATTCTCAATAATTTTAAATAATCGAATAATTGATTTCGATTATTAATTTTCATTCTTATTACAATTATCAATAGAATATAACTATATATCAGAAGCTTTAATTAAATTTCATAAAAATAATTTTTTTATTTAAATTAATAAAACTTAGATAAAACTAAGCTGCATAGACAAACTTCACAAGTTCGCATCTATCACTAAAACTCTTATCAAAAATTACATTGAAAGCAAATTTACAATTAAATTAACTATCACTAAAATTCTTAGCAAAAATTGCATTGGAAACATATTTAAGATTAAATCATGTGTTTTTATTCAAATATAGAAATGCAAAAGAAAATATATCTTGTACTTATCTAATTAAATTTAAAACCATATAAAAATCAAATACAATAACTCCCAAGTTAATTAAAAATTCAAAACTTCAAAGTAGTTAATCAAAAACTCAAATCCAACGCATATAGATGGTTTCAAATACACAACTTCTTTAATTCAAATGCTAACTTGTCTTACAAAATTATTCTTATTTATCATTAGCCTTCTCACTTTAAAATAATTTAACTCCAGACTACTTAGTTATGTAAGTTAAGTTATATAAGAACAAATAATTAAATACTGAGTGATTAACCAATCATAACTAAGGTATAATAGAGCAACCACCTTCGATTTTTTAAATTTAAAAAAAAAAAAAACTTAAACCAACAGCAAATCATTCTAATATTTGGGTTCAATTAAATGATAAAAAAAAAAACTCATATTTATTAGAATTGATATGAACCAATCTCCAGAATTCTTCACTATATTCTAATGATGAATGAAATCAAAACAAAATACAAGTTTACAAAATGGAGTCAATAATTTCTAATGAAAGAGCATAAATCAATTCAATGTCCATATAAAAATTTACAAATTCAATCCCTCCTTAATAAGGAATCATACTTATTCAATTTTTAAATTTATTTCCTATAACAGTAACTAGCAATCCAAAACTCAAATTTTCTATTTGTAGTTAAATTCAAATAATACAACTCACACCAAAATCATCATAATACAAATTTCATATCAATTAGCAATTCAAATCAAATTCAAACAATCAAATTTCACATATTATTCATAGAAACATGAGAATTAGAGATTACCAATGCACTTTCGAGTCGAAATAACTTCAGAAACGTAGTTGGATTGAGAAGAGGCTGTTGGTCGTGTTCCGTCGCGCCGTCCGCCGTCATCGAAGGTGGCCATTGGAGGCGGGAATACCTCCACCAGGAGCGGTTTTCTATCAGAAGTCTAAAGGTGGTGTCCGCTTGTCATGAGACTTCACTGTTTGGCCAGAAATCGCTTCGAAAGGCTCGACAGACGAATCCCTTTGTGGGTTGATTTCGTCACCGTCGGACCACCAAATTGAGCATGGTTGGTGTCAAATGAAAGCTTATAAAGAGAGCTTTCTTTTAAGACAAACCTAACCTGAAACGGTGGCCAGAGGTGGCCGAAATCTACTTCGAAAGGTAGCTAAACTTTTTACTCTGTTTTCTCAATTTCAGCCACCATCTTCTTCCTCTACTGCAACCGTTCGCCTTCTGAACTCTCCGGGGAGTGAGCTTCCAATTGGCGATGGTTGGTCGGAGTACGGTGGCCGGAAGTCGGTTTCTTCTTCCTCTCTGTTCAACCCGTCTCTCTATTTCTCCATGTCTGCGATTTTCCCCCCATTCGTTCTAATCCCTTTCTGTTCTTTTTTTTTTATTATTATTTATATAACATTAAAAGAAATATATACACATACATTTAAGTAACATTCCCCTTAAATAATAGGCATATAGTTCCATATATCATAATATATGTATGGAATTCAATTTTAGTGTAAAAATCTAAAATTGTAAAATATAATGCTTATTAAATTGCATATTAAATAATATTACTTTTAAATATATAATCAATATTTAAATATTATCATAAATAAATCATTTTTTATATAAAATTTGAAATGCCGACACGAAAGTAATTATATCATTTTCAGTAATAACAGAAATCTTAAAACCAAATCAAAATTTTTAATTATCTCACTTTTGAAAATAATTTCAAACGGTTTCAAGAAAAATTAAAATAAAAACTTTATTTTACCATCTTTAATTTCCAATTCCATTAATTTTAAATAAATTTTCGTAATAAACTTCCGTTAAATATCTCTAGCTACGAGTTGGGCTATGACATGTTCCTTCTCTATTTCCTATGGCTTCTAGACTCATCATCATTAGATCTCCTACCTTGAACACTCTGCTTCATACCTTTTGATTGAAGTAGTTGGTAACCCTACTCTTGTAAGTTGTTATTCTTATCAATACTTGCTCCCTTAGCACCTACAATAAGTCCAGATCTATTTGCCTCGACTTATCATTCTCCTTATTGCTGCAGTAGTTGATACTTCCAATGGGAATCCCCACATCCACTGCGAGCACTGCCTTTGAGCCAAAGGTGAGGGTGAAGGGAGTTTCACCAATAGGTTCCCTTGGGATAGTTCTATAGGCCCATAGTACATTATGTAGTTCTTATGCCCAATTTCTTCCACATTCTTCTAGCCTTCACTTTAACCCTTGGAGGATAGTTCGATTAGTGACTTTGGTCTTCCCATTTGACTAAGGATGGGAGACTGAAGAGAAATGTTGCTTAATGTTAAAGCCTTCACAAAAATCTCTCGTCTTGGCATTGTCGAAATGCTTCCCATTATCACTAACTAACTGATGCGGCACGCCGAACCTGCAAACAATATTTTTCCATAAAAACCTTATCACATTATTTGTTGTGATGGTTGCAAGGGCTTCGGCCTCCACCCACTTGGTAAAGTATTCTACTACTACTAGTAGAAACTTTTTATGCCCTATAGTCACTGGAAAAGGTCCCTCTATATCCATCTCTCATTTGGCAAAGGGTCATGGATCATAGATGAGAACCCGTTATACTGCTATAATCTTACTAAGGTTAGCGAACCTCTATAAAGCCTGGAATTTCCTAATCAACTTCATGGCATCCTCCTTCATTGTAGGCCAGAAATATCCCTGTATAATGGCTTTAGCAGTTAGGGCTTTCCACCCTACATGCATCCCACATGCACCTTCGTACATCTCCCTTAACACATACTTTGCTTCATTAGGGGTTAGGCACCTGAGCCAAGGTAAAGAGAAGGCTCGCTTGTAGAGTGTCCTATGGTAAATGGAAAAGTGTGAACTCCTCCACTTGATCTTCTTGGCCAGCTTCGGATCTTCGGGGAGCTTACCCTCCTCTAGATACTCCTTCAATGGGTCCATCCAACAAGGCTCTAACTCCGTTGCCATAACATTTTCTAGCTCCTTTATACTGGGTTGAGTGAGGACCCCTAGGAATACTCTGCTTGGTATGTCCGCAGGATGGGCTGCTGTAAACTTACTGAGGCTGTCTGCTCTGTTGTTCGCCGCTCTGGGAATTTTCCTGAACTCCACCTCTATGCCTTACTCTTTCATCTTCTACAACTGCTGATCTTCTCCAGGTATTTCACCATGTTCGGGTGTCTGGCCCTGTATAACCCTTCCACATGCCCTAGGACCAATTGGGAATCACTACAAATGTGCAACACCCCCACAAGCAAGTGTTCAGCTATAAGAGACCCTATAAAAGGGCTTCGTACTCAGCTGCATTATTCGTAGTGTGAAAGTATAGTTTTAAGGCAAACTTGATTAGCACTTCGTTTTCATTTTTCAACACAACTCCAACTCCGCTAGTCCCTTTTCCACTATCCCCATCTATGTACAACTCCTATTTGACCTTGAGGGATGGGCTTTCAGGTTCACCTTCTGCAACTTCACTTGTTGGTAAGTCTGGTGGGAATGAACATTCTGAGATGAAGTTTGCTAAGGCTTGGGCTTTAATGGCTGACCGAGGTCTATACTGCAAGCCGTATCCCCCCAACTCAACTGTCCAATAAAGCATTCTTCCTGAAAGTTTGAGTTTGTGCAAGACTTTCTGCAATGGTTTGTCGGTCACCACTACCCCTTGGTGAGCCTCAAGATACATTTTGAACTTCCAATATGAGAGCACTAGGGCATATACTAATTTCTCTAGGGGGCTATAGTTCAGCTCTGCTCCTTGTAGAACCTTGCTGAAGTAGTACACTAGTTTTTAGAGGCCTTCATCTTCTCTTACTAGTACCGAACTAACATCATAAGGCGGGGATGATAAATAGATTAGAAGCTCTTTTCTTTGATGGGGTCTACTCAGAACGTGCTTCGAAGCCAAAAAAAGCATTCAAATCCTCCATTGCCTTTTGGTAATCTTCTCTCCATTCGAAGGAGGCGATGTTTCTCAACTTCTTGAAGAAGGACAGGTATTTCTCCCCTAATTTAGACATGAATCTATTTAAAGCTACTAATATACTAGTGAATTTCTGAACTTCCTTCACGCTATGTGGGGGGCTCATCTCCAGAATGGCCCTAGCCTTGTCTGGGTTCCGCTCAATCCCCCTCTCGCTAACTTGATACCCCAGAAACTTTCCTCCATGGATAAAGACAACACATTTCTCTAGGTTCAGTTTCATTCCATAGGCATCCATCACACCAAACACCTCTTTCAAATCTTCTACGTGTTATTGAAAACCCATGCTCTTCACCGCTATGACGTCTATATAAGCTTCTAAATTTCTACCTAGTCGGTCTCTAAACAATTTATTGACTAGCCTTTAGTAGGTTGCTCATGTGTTCTTTAACCCAAAAGGTATGGATACGTAGTAGTAGGTCCCATTTTTTGTAATGAAGGAGGTCTTCTCCTCATCCCCCTTATCCATTCGAATTTGGTGATACCCTTGCTTCACATCTAACAATGACAAGTACTTGTATCCTGCCGTCGAATCTACTAGCTTATCTACCATGGGCAGCGAATATGAATCTTTAGGGCAGGCTTTATTTAAGTCTGTGAAATCTACACACATTTGATAGTAGTTGTTGGCTTTCTTAACTAGCACCACATTGGCTAGCCAATTTGGATTTAACACCTCCCTGATGAAGCCCACTTTACTAAGCTTTTCTACCTCCTCGTCTATAAAATTATGCCTTTCTACTCCAAAACACCTCTTTTTTGCTTAACAGGCTTGCACAATGGGTTTACATGGAGCTTATGGGTGATGACCCTATTCTTGGCATATTCGAAGATACCCATGCAAAGGTTCTAAAGATGTTTCCGAGGAATTCTTTCTTCTTCACTCACGTGGCATTGATCTGTAGGGTTCGATCATCCTCTGCGACCCTGAATGCCTCTTATTCTTGGACTAACTACCCTTTTATCTCCCCTTGGGCTCTCTGAGGAGCTGCCTCTAGCATATTCACTTCTTCCAATTCAAGAGATACTACCTTCCTCTTCCTGACCACCTCTAGGCTTGCATACTCACTATACCGCTCCCTGATGGCACAGATTTGCATCTTCTAATGCTCACTAAAGCATCTAATTCCCATAACAATGGTCTCCCTAGCAATACGTTATAGGACTTGGGCAATTCGGTGACAACAAAGATTGCCATGATTGCCACTACCTTCAAATCTTTTCCTAGTGCCATTGGCAATTCTATAGTGCCTATAGCTGGTATGATGGCCTTGTCTAAGGTTCAGACAGAGACTTGTAAGGGCTTCATTTTCGACTCCTTTATGCCCATTTGTGCAAAAGCTTCCCAAAACTACAGATTTATAGAGCTGTATGTGTCTACAAAAACTATTCGAACCCTAAAGATGGCCACTATCACCCACTATTGCCATAATCACCATTGAATCTGCCTTTCTCGTGGGTCTTCCAACCGAATCTTCGGCTAACTGCTTGGTGCTATTGTAGAAAATAAAATTTGAAGGTTCATGAATTCGTGGGCCTCCTTCTCTTCTTCTTACTCAGGGGTATTTCTTCTGGGCCCCTCATGAGCCATGCTATGTCTCCTGTTGCCCCATCATCTAAAGGCACCTCTTGTGGCTGATTAGCTGGACCTGTTGGTTCAGCTTTCTTTACATAATTCTTCAAATAGCCATGTTGGATCAACATTTTTATCTCCTCTAAGAGTGAGTGACATTTATTTATTATGTGCCCATGATTTTTGTGAAACTTGCACCATTGCGATATGTCGCTCTTGTCAGGGTCTTTAGTGATAGGTTTTGACCTTCTCCAAATGTCCTTAATTTGAAAGGTCATGAACACTACCTCTGGTCTCACGTTCAGTGGCATAAATTTGGAAGGTTTGAACCTATCCCTTCAAAGTGCATCTGTTTGTCTATACTGAGAGCCTCGTTTGACCCCCGATCCTCCGACTCCTAAGGGGTGTCTTCTTTCCTTCCCTTTTTCTTAGATAATCCCTTTTCATATGATCTCCACTTCCTATAGAATATGCTCTTTTTGAAAGCATCAACTTGTTTGACATATTCTTCTACTAAATCCATAGCCTCATTCAATGTTTTAGGGTAGCTCTTAACTAGATCTTTGAAGTAGTTCTGATGCGTAGTGCATTTCTACAGGACTTCTATGGCCATTGGCTCATCTATATCCATGAATTTCAGAGTCTCCCTGTTAAACCTAGCAATGAAGTCCCTCAATGATTCTTCCGAGCCTTGCTCTACCTGCATTAAAGCTCAGGTCGGTGTGGGGAATAGGATGTTGGTTGAGAATCTTTTCAAAAATAGACTCACCATGTCCCAAAATGAATCTATACTCCCTTCTAGCAGCCCATCGCATGATTTCATTACTGCTTCCTCCAATGTGCTTCTAAAAGCTTGGTAGAGTGCCTCTTCTCTGGTGATTTGAAATTCTACCAAATGTTTATATTTATATGGGCCTTAGGATCTTGGTTGTCATCATACTTCATCATCTAGGGCTGTTTAAATTTCTCAAGCATTTGGAATTCTACAATCCTCATAGTGAAGGGAGATTTTATATTCAAAGTAAGGTCTCTTCTGTGACTAGGTCTCATACCAGCTATTTCTTCAACATACTTCCTCACTTCATATCTAATAACAGCTCTCGAACCATGATTTCTCAAAGCTTCATGATCTCCATCCCTTTCTCTTTAGGATCCATGTCTACGAGAGGGTCTCCACCTTCCTTTTAAGGCCTTGTGAGAGTGACTTCTCCTATCATCATTTCTTCTACTATGCCTGGCCTCACTAACTGCAGGCCTGTCTCTCATTCCCTCTCTATCATCAATCAACCCTTGTTGTCCATTCCTTCCCTCTGCCCTTACCTTATCTTCACCTAAAACCTCAATTATCGATATGAACCTTCCTCATCTTCCTGAGGGTCCCGTAGGGGGTACCCTATCTTCTTCTGCTCCTCCAGCAAGGGTGTTAAAGTTGAGTTTGTTAGGGTTTTATGCCCTAGAGTTAAGTACATTGTATACATTTGTAATCTTATTCCCTTAATTGCATTTAATATATATATATATATATATATATATATATATATATATATTTCATTTAATGAGTTCATTCATTTTAATGTTAAATGTATATATGTTCCTTAAGTCTTATGTAAGAGAAAATATTCTCAAAGAGTTTGAGAAGATGAGAGACATGTTCTCTTTGCCATAGACTTTAAATAATGTTCATGGTCATAGGATTGTTGGTAGGAATGTTATTAATCCGGAAGACCATCACCTCTGTTGTCATCCATGACAAGTATGAGATACTTGTTGATGTGGAGGTAGTGAGTTTCATGTTATAGACATGTGATATTGTGAAAACACGTGGACATGCTCATGTGATGAGTAAGTTGAACAGTGACGTTTGATGATAGATACATGACTTTATCCACTAGTCAATATCTTATCATCTAGATCATAATTGTGCATATAATCTGTAGACTTGAAGTGACATGTTATCTAGCATATTGGTGGATATGGTTTGTTACTACTTACATACTAATGATATCCAAATATGGGTATATGGTATGTGGTGGCCATAATTAGTGATATGTTAAGGTAAGTGATCTCTAAGAAAGGATTCATTAACTTGGATAAATAAGGAAGGAATCCTATGACTTATGATTGTTTTTGATATTCAAATCCTTGGCCAAGGTAGTTAAGATTCACTAAAAAGATTTTCTAGTAGGAATCAGTTTATTGAGAATTAGAACCGGATAGAAGTCATATGATCTGGCATATAGGGTTTGACTATTCAATGACTCTAGCTAAGATCGATAATCCATAATGAAATGATTCGAGTGTGCAGTAATTTATGATCAAGAGGTCCATGCAATGTCAAGGATATGATCGTCGACATTCATTTCTAATTAGGTAGTCGTGATATGTTATGCTGGGCATCACTCACAACTTATGAGACTAAGTGTGAATGAGGATTACACACTTGTAAGAAAGAAAATAGTTTCTTTATCCCATTGCTAATTGAACATGAACCTAGTAAGTCACACACTATAAAGCAATTCCCATAGCTTGGAATTAAATTATATTAATTATTAATTATTAATGATAATTTAATTGAACTTGTAATTAAATTTACAAAGACCATAGCATGTCTTGAAGTTTACTTCATAAAGGATTAATTCAATTATGTCATAATCTGTATGGGATACAAATTAGGATGACTAATTGAAATGGTTTTGGATAAACAAATAAAATAATTAAGCTTGGCATGAGATGTTAGCTTAATCCACAT